>ML807299.1:10081-25862 GCA_009831015.1 Picea engelmannii
TTTTTTTTTAACTTTTATAGACATAAACCAATACCCTTCTAGCCATATAAGATTTCATACCAAACAAAAACTATAAGTAGAAGGAAATAACTATAAAATCCATTCACTAAACTACTTCTCTCACAAAAATAAAAAGAACCACTTTCTTTTGTCAAAGTAGACTAGATATGGGATTTAATTTGTATAACGATAAATCCATACAAATATTGGCACATAGGATTTGATACCAATGAAACTATATAAACAAAAGGATTAACTATAAATATGAATGAATCAACTACAATTTTGACATAATTCAAAACAACTATGGTATTTCTTCATAATAGTAATATAGGTTCAATGTAGAATAAAGTGAACTTTTTTCAATACAAACATGTCATGGTCACCAAAATCCTAATGAAAATAGAAACAAGGGGGAAAACACCATGAATAAAAAAGGTTATTGGGATCAACATCATTTGGATCAAATTCTATAGGAGTCCATTGAATTCAAGTAACTCTATAAGAAGGTCAACATGAATATCCATTAGGTTTGATAAGAATCTATGTAATTTTGCTAAGTCTAGGTTCTATAATTTTGGTAGAAGCATAGGAAATTCTAGTTAACACTGGGCACCTTGAAAAATAACAACCAAATGGTGCAGACCCTGACCCTTGGGCCAAGATCCATGCAGGATTGTTCTAAATCTGCCCTGAATCAAATTGACTTTTCGATTCCTCCACAGGGAATCCCAAACACACACCACAGTGTTTTCCACAAGTCCTTATAGGTATGCCCGCATGATCAAACACAAGGCATCAACCCAAATATTCTGACCAACAATATGATCGCGCCCTTTTCTGAATCGATATTTCGGGTTTCATGATCTCACGATTCTTGTTGTCGAGTTTCTTGTCTCTTCAACCTCCGAAACCTGAAATGTCGAATTGCTGAAATCTTTGGCCGCATCCTCCACCACAACTGCATCGTGTTTCACGACTTCAGGAATTTCGGTGCAAAGTACCTCGATTCCTTATCTTCGAAAACATTGAAATGCCAAATCCTGATACATTCAGCAAAGGCTGGCTCCCCAACGGTTATGAACGAGAATCTTTCGTCGATTCAGAGTTTCGGACTTCACGATTTCGCGAATCCTGATGCGAGGATTCTCGACTCTCCAACCTTTGAAACCCCGAAACGGTCAACGAAAATTGACACTACCTAGCAACGAGTATGCACCACTTGTCCTCTCAGTTGTCCTGTGTCTCTATCATGGATTCCTGCCACCTGTCACTCTTCCCAGTTTTTAGGACTTGAACAAGCCTTCAATTGCCATTCCCTTACCACTTCGAAATCCCGAATTCTGAAATGGCGCCTTCTACGGAATCAACGACTAATAACCTCCCTTTAGATCTGACGACCCACGTTATTTCAAGCTTCCGGGTACCGGGAGTTTGAGACTCTCGATTCCAAACCACTGTCTTCTCGGGTTCCCAAACCCCAAAACACCGAAATGCCAAAATTCCCCTTCACCAATACTTCGTGTTTCACGACTTCGGGGTTTCTTATGTGAAGTGCACCGAATCCTTGTCAACGGGAATGCCGAAACCCCGATCCCCGAAATGCCGAAATGCCACTTCAAGGATATTTCAGGTTTCACAACTTTAGGGTTTTCAATGCAAAGGCCCCTGGTTCCTTGTCATCAGGATTCTCAGTATTCCGAATCCCAAATTACCGAAATCCCGAAATTCCACACTTAACAATCCTTTTCATGATCCAAAAGTTAGAGTGACCAAGGATTTTGGCTTACACTTCGGACTTACGAATTTTGAATCTCGAAATGATCTGATGCTCAAAAAAAATCACGATCAATGGTCCATGTTGATTCCTGATACCAAAGTGATGGGTTCATCCAACTTCTAACCACCTTCCAGCTTCACTGGATCCTACGGTCCTCACAACTTCGTGAGTTCTCCACGAAGAATTTCAACCGTCTGATTCACTCCTCAATGAATCTCTGTGAAATGAGACAATTTTCTTTTGCCGGGACTTAACCTTCTGCGCACTAATTCAGCTCCTCGTCTTCCTTTGAATACTTCAAAGGCCCTGACCCTCCTGAGCTTTCTATTTCAACCTCAAGTCTCGAAAGGACTCCTGCACGCACTCTTTGCGACACTCTTTCAAATACATCTGTGTATTTGATTCTTCGACTCTGTGCACTCTCGACAACAACATTCTTTCACTCTTCAACCTTAGTTGATAAATTCTAAGGCTTCAACTAGCCTGCACACACCTTGCATGACTTCTGTGCTTCACTTGCACTTCTGCGGGAAATGAGAACAACGATATCTCTCCTGAGCTTTCTGAGATAAAACTCAGACTTTTTTCAACGCAGACCTTGCAGACGTTTCACTGCATTCCTTGTAGGAACTCTCAGGTTGAGAAACAATTGAAAGTCATTCTTCTCCTCTTTCAGACCTCATATACTTAACATGAAATCACACATTCAACACAACGTTGAAACAAATGCATAACAAAGAGAATAAAACAACTATAAGCATACCATTTAGCATATGTAAACAACAAACATCATAACACCATGAAATCTGAGTCAAAGCTTCATATATTAACTCAAATACTCTTGTACATGGGTTCTTCTCTACAACTATCTGCTACAACTCAACAACTTATGAAATCTCTCTTCTTCTGTTCTAATGATACAATAATACAAGGGTGAGGGTGTATATATCCGTTTTCCCTCCTACTCTCTAAACTGTCTAATCTATGAATCCAAATCTACCTACTTTCATTAATTACGTATAAATGATTTTACATACTACAGATGAGAGCAAGGCTCAAGATCTATTTACAATATCTAAGCTATAAATGTAAGTACGTTTTCCCCAGCTATCACATTAATATCTTCTTCATTAATTTTTCAAAAACATTTCAAAATGTGTAAAATGTGTGTTGCGCTTCTCCAGATGTCTTCTGCCTTATGCTTGCTTGGCTGGATGCTTACGATGCTCCTGCATCATACTCCCTTTCTTGAAAATTTTCATGAACTCCTGTTCATGAGATCTTGCATGGTCTGTCCATGCTTATGAATTTCTTCTTCATCTTCCCAACTGGCATCTTCAACCGGATGTCCCTTCCACTTAACCAAGTATTCAAAATACTATTTTCTCTTGGTCTTTTTGTTAATCCTCTTGTCAATTATGCTTTCCATCTGTGGATTTTCAGCTACAGGCATTTGTTTTGTCCATTGAATCTCTTTCTGTTCCTTCTCTTCTCATGCTTCCTCATCTCTGTAAGGGTACAAATCCGCAACATTGAATATCGGTGAGATTCCGATCCCATCGGGTAATTCAATCTCATATGAATTTGCCCCAAATTTCCTTATGACCTTGCATGGTCCAATATTTTTCATCTTCAATTTGTTATATGTTCCCCTTGGGAATCTTTCCTTCCTCAGATGCACAAGAATCAAATCACCAACTTCAAATTTAAGTTCTCGCCTGTTTTGATATGCTCTCCGCTTGTATTCTTGAATTGAACTCTGCAATCGCTCTTTGACTTGGTTGTGAAGCTCCTTCATTCCCTCTGCAAAGTCCTCTGCACTAGCACTCCTGAATTTAGCTTGTTTCAAATCTTTCAATTCAGAAACTCCCCTTGGTTGCATTCCATATACAATCTGGAATGGATTCTACCCTTATATTTTGTTAAGCGAATCGTTATAAGCGAATTCTGCCTATGGCAGAATGTGATCCCATTGACTGTGGTGTTCAGTCACTAAGCTCCTCAACAAATCTCCCAAGCTTCTGTTCAAGACTTCTGTCTGCCCATCCGTTTGAGGATGATATGCTGAGCTAAAAGACAAACTTGTCCCTAGCTTCTTCCACAAAGTTCTCTAGAAATGTCCAACGAACTTGGTATCCTGATCAGAAACGATACTCCTTGGCAAGCCGTGAAGTCTGACGACTTCCTTGAAAAACATGTTCGCAATATGAGTTGCGTCACTGGTTTTCTGGCATGGTATGAAATGTGCCATCTTTGAAAATATTTCAACTACCACAAAGATTGAATCATAGATTCTTTGTGTTCTTGGCAGTCCCAATATAAAATCCATGTTCAGTACATCCCACAACCTTTCTGGTATGGGTAATGGTTGATATAACCCTCTGTTCTGCCTTTTCCCTTTTGTGTGCTGACAAATCCTACATTTGTCCACAAATTTATTAACATCTGTCCTCATTCTTGGCCAAAAATATGAGCCATTCAACTTTGAGAACGTCTTATCATGACCGAAGTTTCCGACCAATCCTCCATTGTGTTTTTCCTTTAGCAAGTTTTCCCTCATGGAGCATTTTGGAATACATAATTGATTTCCCCTGAACAATAATCCATCCTAGATCATGTATTCAGTCCATTGACTTCTATCTCTAAGAATTGGATTCTCATATGTCTCATATGCCTCCTTGAAGTCTGGATCACCCCTGTACATTTCTTTGAGGTTATCAAAACCCAAAGTCTTGACTCTAAATTCCTGCATAAGCAAACATTTCCTGCTCAAAGCATCAACAACTTTGTTAGCAGTTCCAGAAATATGTTTAATCACAAAAGTAAAATTCTGCATGAATTCAACCCATTTAACATGTTTTTGGTTCAACTTCTCCTATTGAGTCACGAATTGTAAAGCATGATTATCACTGTACAAAACAAACTCTTTAGGAACCAAATAATGTCTCCATTTCTTCAGTGCTTGTATGACTGCCTATAATTCTTTATCATATGTTGAGTACTTGATCTTCGCTTCATTTAGTTTTTCATTAAAGTATGCRATTGACCTRTCRTCTTGGCTCAAGACCRMTCCAATTGCAAATCCACTCGCGTCACACCTGACCTAGAATGTCTTGCTAAAATCCGACAAAACYAGAATTGGTTGCTCTGTGATCTTCTTCTTCAGTAGGTTGAAGCTCTTCTTTTCTTCTTTTGTCCAGTGAAAAGATTTATGTCTTTTCTTCACCGTATCCATCATTGGTGCGCCAATTCCACTGAAGTTTCAGATGAATTTCCTGTAGAAACTTGCCAAACCATGGAAGCTTCGTACTTCAAACACACTCTTCGGCGATGGCCAATTCTTAATTGCATCTACCTTTTCTGGATCCATCTTCAACTCATTTGCAGAGATAACAAAACCCAAATAAATGAGTTTTGTTCTCATAAATGACGATTTCTTCACATTTATCAACAATTTCTCTTGCTGTAATCTCTTCATCACTGCAGCTAAATGCTTTAAATGCTCTTCTTCTATTTTACTGAAAATTAATATATCGTTAAGATATACAATGACGAATTTCCCTATGAAATCCTTCAGGACTTCGTTCATCAGCCTCATGAAAGTACTAGGTTCATTCGTTAAACCAAATGGCATGAAAAGACATTCATACAGCCCCTCATTCATCTTGAATGTTGTCTTCCATTCATCACCTTCTCTCATTCGAATTTGATGATATTTGCTTTTCAAATCAATCTTTGAAAAAAATCTTTCTCCACTCAAGCAATCCATCAAGTCGTCCATCCTTGGCAATGGAAATTTGTATCTGATGGTAATCTTATTGATTTCCCTTGAGTCTGTACACATCCTCTAGCCTCCATCTTTCTTTGGGCTGAGCACTGTTGAAACAATGCATGGACTCAAGCTTTCTCTAATCAATCTTTTGTTCATTAAGTCCTGGACCTGTCTCTTAACTTCTTCATTTTCCTGCAACGTCAACCTGTACACTTCTTTGTTTGATAAACTGGCTCCAGGTATAATATCGATATGATGGCTTATACTCCTGATAGGTGGCAACGAACAAGGTAGTTCATCCACTAATATATCAACAAATTCTTCCAGCAACTCCTCAATTTCTTCTGGTAAATCATCTATCCTCGTACTGGTCAAAACAATTTTAAGCTTCCTAAACACAATAAATTGTGTGTCTTCCTTCTTCTTAACCTCCTTAAGAATTTCCTTCTCACTCATGAGAAGTACAGTGTTTCTCACCTTTTTTTTCACCTCTTGGTTTTTAATCGACAACAACATGTGCATCCTCCCATTCTTCTCCAGGGTGTACGTGTTCTTTCTGCCATCATGAATTACGTTTCTGTCATATTTCCATGGTCTACCTAGCAATAGATGACAAACATCCATGGGAATGACATCACATAATATTTCATCCTTATATCCTCCTATTTTAAATTCAACTAAACATTGTTTAGTGACATTTACTTGATGTCTTTTTTGTAGCCAAGAAACTCTGTATGGGCTTGGATGTACAATAGTTTCTAGCTCCAGCTTTTCTACCATCTCTAGAGATACGAGATTGTCTATGCTACCACTGTCCACTATGACGTTGCATACCCTATCCTTGGTTTTGCAAGCAGTTCGAAACATATTGTTTCTTTGGACTAGGTTCTCTGCCTCTTTCTCCGACTTCAAGAGAACTTTCCTCATCATTAAGGATCTTCCACCCTTAGCATCTTCTACCTCACATTCCGTCCTTGAGCTTCGACAATGTGAGTTTCACTGCCATTTTTTTTCTTATCTGGACACTCATAGGATTTATGTCCGATCTTTCCATAGACAAAGCATTTTACTTCACCGCCTCTGCCTCTTCCTCTTCCTCTAGCTCAGGGAAAATTATTTCTATCGGCATACTTCCCTCTCTGTGAGATTCCTCCTCTCTCATGTTGAGTTTGAGGTTTCTTTCCCTCTTATTTAGATTTTTGAGTTCTGTATTGGGAAATTGTTTTGCCTCTGGATTGAATTCTACCTCCGCCTCTTTGACCTTGCTTCCGGCTTAGCTTCTCTTCAAATTTCAGAGCTATCTGATAAGCATATTCCACAGTTCGAATGGTCATCGTGCTCATCTCATCTTGAATGTCATATTGCAGACCATTCATGTACCTGACAACTTTTTCATCATCACTCTCCCGATGACCTGCTCTGATGTTTATCTTGTAGAATTATTCACTGTATTCTTTCACTGACATCAACTTCTATCTCAAATTTTGCATCCTCCGAAACAGAGTGATTTGATAATCCTTGGGTATAAATTTGGATTTCATCTTTGCAACCATTCTATCCTAGCTTTTAATTTTTTGCTTGCCCTTGTAGCGTCTATCATCTTGCAGTTCATCCCACCATAGTGCTGCATGCCCTTTAAGTCTAGTAATGACATGTTTGACTTTCTTGTCTTCCTCGACATCCTCATAGTCAAAGTATTTATCTATATCTCTAATCCAGTCTAGAAGCTCTTCAACATCCAGGTTTCCCTCATACACTGGAATGTCCATTTTTTCTCTGGCACCTATCCTTGCAACAACCTTGAATAGGCATTCATCCATAGCATCTTTGACTGCAACTTCTTCTCCTTCGTTTCTAGCTTCATTTTCACTGTCAGCCTCACTGATATCCCCAACGTCAACTGTGCGCCTCTGTGCTGTCTCCATGGTATCAAGCCTGGCACGTAACTCACACATTTCTCTTTCTCTTGCTGGATCAGGCATTGGCGTTGGCCTGTCTCTTCTTCTCGGCAGCATGGCTGTAAAATGTTCCTCTTTTCTCTGCTATAGAAAGAAAATAACTTGTTCTGATCTCTGATACCACAAATGATGCAAACCCCGACCCTCGGGCCAAGATCCGCATAGGATCGTTCTAAATCTGCCCTGAATCAAATTGAATTTTCAATTCCTCCACAAGGAATCCCACACACACACCACAATGTTTTCCATAGGTCCTTATAGGTATGCCCGCGTGATCAAACACAAGGCATCAACCCAAATCTCCTGACCAACAATATGATCGTGTCCTTTTCTGAATCGAGATTTCGGGTTTTGCAATGTCGCGATTCCTGTTGTTGAGTTTCTTGTCTCTTCAACCTCCGAAACCCGAAATGCCGAATTGTTGAAATATTTGGCCGCGTCCTCCTCCACAACTGCATCGCGTTTCACGACTTTGGGAATTCCGGTGCAAAGGACCCCGATTCCTTGTCTTCGAAAACACCGAAATGCTGAATCCTGATATGTTCTACAAAGTCTGGATCCCCAACGGTTATGAACGAGCCTCTTATGTCGATTCAGAGTTTTGAACTTCGCGATTTCGCAAATCCTGATGCAAGGCTTCTCGACTCTCCAACCTTCGAAACCCCAAAATAATCAACGAAAATTGACACTACCTAGCAACTAGTATGCGCCACCTATCTTCTCAGCTGTCCCGTGTCTCTGTCGTGGATTCCTGCCACCTGTCACTCTTCCTGGTTTTTGGGACTTGAACAAGCCTTCGATTGTCGTTCCCTTACCACTTCGAAATCCTGAATTCTGAAATGGCACCTTCTACAAAATCAATGGCTAATAGCCTCCCTTTAGATTTGACGACCCACGTTATTTCGGGCTTTCGGGTACTGGGAGTTCGAGACTCTCGATTCCAAACCATTTTCTTCTTGGGCTCTTGAACCCCGAAACACTGAAATGTCAAAATGCCACTTCACCAATACTTCGCGTTTCATGACTTCAAGGTTTCTTATTTGAAGTGCCCCGAATCCTTATCAATGGGAATGCCAAAACCCCGATCCCCAAAATGCCAAAATGCCACTTCAAGGATATTCCAAGTTTTGCAACTTCAGGGTTTTCAATGCAAAGGCCCCTGGCTCCTTGTCATCAGCATTCCTGGTATTTCGAATCCCGAATTACTGAAATCCCAAAATTCCACACTTAACAATCCTTTTCATGATCCAGGAGTTAGAGTGACCAAGGATTTTGGCTTACACTCTGGACTTACGAATTCTAAATCCCCAAAATGATATGATGCTCAAAATAGATCATGATCAATGATCCACGTTGATTCCTGATACCAAAGTGATGGGTTCACCCAACTTCTAACGACCTTGCAGCTTCACTGGATCCTACGGTCCTCGCAACTTCGTGAGTTCTCCACGGAGAATTTCAACTGTCTGATTGACTCCTCAATGAATCTCTGTGAAATGAGCCAATGTTCTTTCACCGAGACTTAACCTTCTGTGCACTGATTCAACTCCCTGTCTTCCTTTGAATACTTCAAAGGCACTGACCCTCTTGAGCTTTCTATTTCAACCTCAAGTCTCGAAAGGACTCTTGCATGCACTCTTTGCGACAGTCTTTCAAATACTTCTGTGTATTTGATTCTTCGTCTCTGTGCACTCTCGACAATGGAAATATTTCACTCTTCAACCTTAGTTGATAAATTCTAAGGCTTCAACTAGCCTGCACACACCTTTCATGGCTTCTATGCTTCACCTGCACTTCTACATGAAATGAGAACAATGGTATCTCTTCTGAGCTTTCTGAGATAAAACTCAGACTTTTGTCAATGCACACCTTGTGGACATTTCACTGCACTCCTTGCAGGAACTCTCATGATGAGAAACAATTGAAACTCATTCTTCTCCTCTTTTAGACTTCATATACTTAACATGAAATCACACATTCAACACAACATTGAAACAAATGCATAATAGAGAGAATAAAACAACTGTAAGAATACCATTCAACATATGTAAACAACAAACATCATAACACCATGAAATCCGAGTCAAAGCTTCAAATATTAACTCAAATACTCTTGTACATGGGTTCTTCTCTACAACTATCTGCTATAGCTCAACAACTTATGAAATATTTCTTCTTCTATTCTAATGATACAATAATACAAGGGTGAGGGTGTCTATATCCATTCTCCCTCCTACTCTCTAAACTGTCTAATCTATGAATCCAAATCTACCTACTTTCATTAATTACGTATAAATGATTTTACATACTACAGATGAGAGCAAGGCTCAAGATCTATTTACAATATCTAAGATATAAATGTAAGTACACTTTCCCCAACTATCACATTAATATCCGCTTCATTAATTTTTCAAAAACATTTCAAAATGTGTAAAATGTGTGCTGCGCTTCTCTAGCTGTCTTCTGCCTTATGCTTGCTTGGCTGGTTGCTTACGATGCTCTTGCATCACATGTCTTAAGAAAAATAAAGGGAACTAGTAAGGTTGAATAAAAGTTCATGATAAATGTATATCATAATACCACGTGTATTGATTCTATAAGGACCATCCACTAAATTGATTTTCTTCCATAGGTAAAAGTAGCTATGGATGTTCCATCAAAGAAAAATTAGGAAATAGGCATTCTCATTATCAATTTAGAAAACTATATAACAAGTTCAAAAAAGTCATAGGGGTTGTGTTATAGGCATTCTCATTATCAATTTAGAAAATTATCTAACAAGTTCAACAAAGTCATATGGGTTGTGTTAGCTTTCGAGGTTACTCTGAAAGTGTTTACACCATGTTTGGGGGTGCTTCATGAGATTTGGGGTACATGGTGTATGATTATCCCTTTTCGGAAATGTGTTTTGGATCGTGGAGGTGACCACCCTTCAAACCTACATTTTTAAAAGACATTAGAAGGTTAAATGATGTAATAATAGCTAAACATATATGAGGAAATAATCATGTACAAGTGCAAAGGAAGGCTATTAGGTGGGCTTGAAACAAGAGAACTCTTAGCTCACACATACACAATACATAAGATAAGATTCCATGTAAATATCAAGTGCACCACTATCCAAGGGAGTTTTAGCCTTTGGAATACATTGTGCAATAAGATTAGAGATGAAGTCTACCTAATAAAATATCATCCCATGCTTGAGCACCCCATGCATAATCAAAATCCATCTTAACCATATGTATCTAGTGCTTCATCTACCATACAAGAGGTTCAAGAGAATTTCTAAGGCTTGAAGTTCCATTTGCAATTTTTTTATTAAGTGTACCTTACTTGTGGTAGTTTGGAATGGCTTAACTAAAAGCCACCATGCCTTCACAATGTTATAAACATCATGCATTTTGCTAAAAAATTTCAACCACCAAAGGCTTACTAACATTGTGGGAGGTGGGAAATCATACATCCTTTGAAGAGTATCAACGCCATATTGCTCGATTATGTCATTGCACTATGATTTCAATGTTCAACTTGTTACATCTGCATTCTCAATCAAGGTATTTAGCATGTTTATGCATGGAAACAATTCCTCTTTGTATCCCACCTTGTGGAATCGCAAGACCTTAACATTGAAATCCTTGGGTTCCTGTCCTTGGCTTATTTTTCTGCTCGCAATGATTTGTGGAAGGTTCAACATCATTGTACATATCATAGAGGAATGAATAAGTAGGATTTGAGGCAATGTTGAGTAGCAAAACCATGTCCATGACGCAATGAAAAGAATGGTAATGCTCTTTGTCATGTGAGACACAATGAAAAGAAGGGTAATGCTCTGAAAAATTATTATAAAATGATTGACATGGCCATTTCCAACCCCTCATGTTTAATCCTTAAAACTTATTATTGCATCTTCCCAAAAATTTCATTTTTCATGTTGCACCAAGTTTAAAGTTTGCACATTGCTTGGAAAAAGATGCTTGCCACATGTCACAAGATTTTCAAAGTTGCATATATCATGTCACAAGATTTTTGAAGTTGCATATTTCATATTCAAGTTCTATGTGTTGCCTAGACTCCATAGCCCAAGCACAAGGCACCAGGTCTTGCTTGCATTCTCACGTCTTGAATCAAGGAGTATTGAATCAATATATACCAAGTCTTATAAGAGAATATGAAATTATTATTAAGTGTATAACAAAATTACATTCATAGATATATACAAGCCATAGAAATAGCCTTGTGTATATTATCAGATGAAAAAGTACCCATAATGTCAATGCATTATATGCATCATTACATGTTAAGCTATATAATATACATCTAACTGCCTTATAAAATTGCTACATGACATCATGAATTTCTTTTAGTCTTCTTTTGTGCTTTCCAGTTCTTAAGCAATTCATCAATATCCATGTCTTCGTTTACTGGGTTCTCTTCAATAGTTGATGTTGTTTCTGTCCTTTCACGTTGAGTACGTCTGGTCTTGTACCCACAGCGTGGATGTTGCTGTGAGGGGCCATCACCTAAAAAAATAAAAAAATATTAAATTTATATGGCCAATTTTTAAATATCATTGAAGTAGTTCATTAATATTAAAAAAAACTCAGCAATGTAATTATTTACCTGGTCCTCTAGTCAGCACCATTGGAGTGGTTGTCAACCTGTTCACCTGATCTTCAGGTTGAGGAGGATCATCTATAACATTATCTGTCATTGAAACATCAAAATTTATAAGTAAAATTTTTATAAGTATATGATTAATATATAGACATTTTACCGTTGTGGGCCTCAGTCACAGTAACATCTTGGGGTTGCACCTCACTAGGATGGGGCTGCTAGGGAGCACCATGATCTTCTGGCTATGTTGCACTATCAACGCTCTGTTGTCCAGTAATAATGGTTTTGTTGATAGTGATGCTCCCCTGATTAAAACAAAGTAAGACATTAAATTATGGACGATATCAAACATTTACTTATTTTATAAGTAACAAAAGGTTAATGTGGACTGATTTTTATTTACCTTATCCCACAAATTGGATCTTGGGGTTTGCCCCATGATTTTACTACGATCAAACAAAGCTTTATAATCGTACTTGTAACCAAGTTTGAGGTCTTCCTCCATGGTTTCAGTTCCAAAGTCGTCGCCCTGCATTACATAAGGGTATGGTTTTTTAATGTTTTTGGCTGCAATTACCTTAAATTTGTAAGGTGATACAAATAATATTATTAGGATGTTTAAGTACTTACGATTCGTGACTGTAACCTTGAGTAGCCGCCTTGGCCTAGCTTGTGTTGGCCATGTTTGGAAATCCTTTCTTTGGTTGCCTTCAAAGTGTCAGGAAACCTATCATCAAAATTTTCAGGTATGTTATATATAACCACACTTTTATTTAGATCTAAAGAAAAATAAAGCTGGTATTGAATTCAAAAAATTGTAATTTACCTTGGTGTACCAATTATTTTTTCTCCTGATTTTTTCAAAATATTCTCTTTTGCATCATCAATGATCGCCTTCCACTCCCTCTTTGGAATTGAGGGAGGATGCTCATACCTAGGATTTCCTGCCAAGCTTCATCTATAAACATCCCACGTATATTTTAAATATTCACATGTTGCAGATGTGATCATTTTTTTATTGAACGTGTCTACACTAAAGAGGCCTTCAAGATAATTCATAAGTTCCTTTTTGAGGTTGGAATTATGGAAATTCCACCTCATGCGTAAGGTTGCCCCAAAAATAGACAAGGTCTTTCTCTCTAGGTTCCTATAGAAAAGGTTGTTTCCTACACACAAAAATATATGATCATTAATTTAAAATTAATAATCTAGATGATTTTTGTATGAGGACAACATTAAATGATTAAAATATGAATTAAAACTACCTAGGAGTCTTGATTTTTTTAATGGAAGTCCATTATCGTCGACCAAAAATGTGCATAGAAGGGTCCTCGTGCTTGTCACACGTCTAGCTCCAGAAAATGCAACCATCTCAACCACATCACTATGATCCTCATCTCTGCCACCATCTCTAGACTCTAATCGAGGTGTGGATACCTGGCGGTGCGTGTCATGGCTCCTATCTAAATTAGGTGTGGAAGATGGAGAAGTAAATAGTTCTCTAGCAGCTATATGACTGCCCACATCAGGACTTTGTAGCGTCTCTGTAGTGCCACTACTACCAACACCGGGCTGAACATGCTCCAAAAATTCCTTTATAAAAAAGAAAATGTTTTTTCGTGAGATAATGTAAAAGTTAAATAACAAAGTATCATAATTGAACATATGAGTGCATTAAAAAAAACACTTTAAATTATGGTTATTACCTTATATGTGTTAAGTTGTGACATAAGGAGCTTGATCTTTGCTTTGATGTCGGGAGTTTGTTCTGGACGATCTAACAAGCTAACAAATTCCTTATTATATTTAATGATCTTGTTTTTTAATAAGAGCATCGGATCAACGCATGAATAAAACCCCTCCTCATCGGCAGAACCATTATCCACATGGCCCATGGACTACATATAATTTCAGCAAAAACAATGTTATTTCAATAAAATTATATAAGCAAATAATAAAAACAACGTAAATTGAAAGTGGAAATTGATGATCATTTACATGTTCTACAACTGGCCCTTTTCCACAATCATCCTGCCACATTATAATATAATTAGAACCCCCAAATATTTAAAAAAATGTTAATGATAACAAAAAAACAATGTTAAAGATAATATTTACAACAATGTTAAAGATAATAAAAAAATATAATGCAACAAGTAGAGGTTTCTTAAATAGGTGTTGCATAAGAACATGCACACTATTAGTCAATGTTTCTATTTGATTCAAATGGTAATCCACTAATAACTCTTCCTCGGGAGCTATCTTTTTTATTATGCATAGGACTGCCCGATTCTCTTCACGTCCCTCATATATGCAACTCGGTTGTTTGTTTGTTGTCTCGGGTCATGTGCTATTTATAAACCCTGCAATATTTCCGGAAGCTTTAGGTATTCCATCAATATAGATAGTTGCTCCCTTATTTTTATCCTTATTTATTAGTTGTATATAATTTGCGGTGAGTGCATATCTCCACATACTTCGGATGTACCTGACTAGCCGCATCCAATCATTATAATTGTAACATGGTCCGACATAGTCCATAAATTTAGTTACTTTATTGTATTTTACAATTATTCCATCCATGGAAAATATCCCCAAGCCATGCAGGGAGGATGGTGCAATGTGATATGTCCTATTGTTGACAACGAAGTCAACATCTATAGGAGGTAGTTCCTTAGGTACCCATTGTTTCACCATATGCTTATACCTAAGTGGAACATCTATGTCTCCTATGCTCTCATCATCATAAGAGAATGATCCTCCTTTGGCAAGAAAAAATTTCATGTGTCTACAAAATTTTATCCTGACTTTTTCACCTCTGGTCCTTGTTTTCTTATCATATCTACTAGATGCAGTCGTATTTCTGGCCTCTATTTTTCCTAATCTTTCCTCACTCGATGAAGAAATATCTGACAGGTACCTGTTTGGTTGTACCTTCAGTTTCATGTGCACGTGTTGTTAGTTAGTAGTCCATCATCATATTCAGAGTTCTAAATAAATTTTTTATATCTTTTGTTTTGGATGCACAATTAGACTAGGGTGAAATTACCAATATTAGTGGCAACCACCTAATTTAATGTGATATCCCTCTTGATTTTGGACACATTAAGGACATATTAATGTGATAACACTAAGGACATGATAAATTTATCATATGGATCTAAGAAAAAAATAGTAGTAAGGTTGTTGTTTGTTGGATTTGTGCAAATTAGAATTATTATAAGAAATGTCCATTGAAGATGAGGGTCAATGCTATGGAGTAAGAAATCCAACCATCAGTTGGTGTGTTGCAAATCTTGGGTGCTTTATTTGGCAATATGTCTAAGGCAAGACAAGAGTATAACTATACAAACATTACTTTTGTTCAATACAAGAGTAGAACTATACAAATATTGGTTTTGTTCAAGCCAAGATTAGAACTATACAAATATTAGTTTTGTTCAATCCAAGTTGAAGAATAAGTTAGTTATGGCGATAAGAATAATATAAGAATAACATTCTCCATTGACCTTGTGTAAACCATTGCATTTGGTGTTTGTTTCACTAAGTGTAAAGAACAATGTTGGAGAATTATAAGATGTAAGTTAGGTATGAGCTATTTGTTACCTCTTTATTAGATTTTATTTTAATTGTATCCATATTTTATATTGATCAAAT
>ML807299.1:72506-89395 GCA_009831015.1 Picea engelmannii
TTTTAACACCCAAATGTCATGTTCTTCTGTATCTCAGCCTTATTAGACTGCACCGATGTAGTCGACTCTCTCCATGGCTTGTTGTGCTTTCTTGTACCACCGCTCCATATCTTTGGACGTCGCAAGTTCCATGAGGGTGTCTTCCTGGAGCTCGACTATCCTTGCAGTGAATAAGTGAATCTCATCTATAAACTTGCTGCAGGCCTCCTGAGATTCACTCCTTAGGAACACCGTGGCCTGTGTGGTGTCCTGATAGTATTTTTCCAAGTGGCACAAATGTTCCAATTCCTTCAGGGCAAGGACCGTCTCCTCTTCATCTCTTTTAGCTCTATCGAGGGTGGCATCTGTGATTTCCATCCCTACACTAATGATTTCAGACATCTTAGCATGCTTTGTGCTGATCATATGTTCCTCCTTAGTGATGAGGATGGAGCGATCTAGAGTGATACTCCTCTTCTTGGTGGTTCTTTGGATGACAGCCTTCCTTTTTCGGTCATAATACATGGCATGTTTGTCAACTACTTCGTCCATGGGTTCGGGGATTTGCTGATCTCCCCAGGTAAGTGTATTCCCTAGACTCTCGATGGTATATACTTGTTCAATATTGGGTTCTTGATCTTCCTCTCTATGTTATGAAGGCCCGACTTCTATCTGTAGCTCATTGGGGGTTTGAGTACCGATTGAAGTTGAGGCATCGGGGGTAGGCTCTTTACTTAATTGATCCTTGGCCATTGGGATGACGATTTACTACTATGGAGCCTCTTCCTTTTGTTCACCTAAACTTGGCTCGTCCTTCGAGCTATCCGCTTGAGTCTCTGGTGCATTGGGAAGTTGAGTGTCTAAGACACTTTCGACTTCTTTTTCGCTCTGTGGAAGCCCTTGAGTTTGAGCGTCAGGAACTGGGGAAGATGTATTCTCCAACTCCTTTTCCTCCTCGATATGTACAGGGGTCACAAGGGACACCTCTGTTCTCTCATCATTGTTGGGCCCGCGATATGGTTAATTTAATGATGCTGATTAGATCCTTTTTGACCAATATTGTATGCACATTTTCTTGTTTTGAAGAGTTTTGAAGAGTTTTTGTGTAAAATAGTCGTGTTTCATACCACATATGTATGAATTATGTTTTACGATGATTTTGATTATAATTCAACATTTTTTAATGATTTCAGGAAACCAATTCACATTTTGTGTGTCACAGGGAAAAATCACAGGTCAGTTTTGCATCCAACACTCCATCCTGCACTAAAACCATGGGCGTTTTGGTGGTTATCATATCAATGACCAACAATGGGAGAATAAAAGACATGGGTTTTCTTCATGCTCATGGCCTCCAACTACTAATCTTCTAACAACTCAGATTGGGTTGTTATGTTGGGCGTTTATTCGCTCACCTTGTTTCTAGAACCCACCGGTAGTTAAGACGCAGTGAACGCGATTTGTTTTTTTTAGAGGAGGTTGACCCTCCCAGTGGTCGACCTCTCAGCTTGTAAACCTATAAATACCACCTCAGTGGTCAGAAAAATAGTTAGGGAGAAGATCATAAGAATAATTAATCTTTGTTTTGCCAATTCCAGACATATTTGCTAAAACTGTGTAAACCTGCGTTTTTGATTCTAAATGTTGGAATTGTGTTAACTGAGCTCGTGATTCATCCTTGAAGAGTATCCATGACCTATTTGGGGGCCCACTAGCAGTCTAGGTGAATATTTAACTAGATTTCTTATGAATTTGAGTAGTGTAATTGTCATTTTGCGTATTTCTCGTACATGAGTTTTATTCTCTTTATTTTTTGTATAAATTGTTGTTTATGATTTAATTGTTTTAGTTTAGTTTTGCAGGTTATTATGGAGGCTAGTGTTAATATGAAATGATCTTTTAGTTGATAGGGAATGAACTTGCAAGTTCTTAGTTACTAACCCTGTGTATAATTAGATGATAGCTAGATTTTTTATATGTTGAAATAAAGTTTAAAAACAAAGTTTCTAGTTTATGGTTCCTTTGACAAGCTTCGGTGGATTCATAGTGTTAGTTTTAGTTTTCATTTTCAGATTTCTTACCTAATTGCGGTTTAATTGTGCTTATCTAATTGTTAGTTAGTTTGCTTATTTATTTTCTTGTCATATGCTGAAATCAGATTCAATTTATGTTTTACGAGTATTTCCTCTTTTGCAATTTGAATTGTTAAAATAGAATTAGTTTAGTTTACTTTATGCAATTTCCCTATCTAGATTTAGGATGCAATTTTAAAGTTGATTATCAAGTTTAGTTTTCAGTTATGATTCTAAGTAGTGTGAATTTTCTTATATTAGTATAGAATGCATTTGAATTTCATAGAATAATGTTTTTATACTGTTGATGATTAATGCATGATTGAATAATCACATGGATATGCAGGATAATTGATGTTGCTTATATAATGGCTAAGTTCTCATTGGATTGCCTAATTCATACTTTTCATTTTGTTATCGAAGTCAATATTTAGTTTATCCCTCTTGTGTTATCGTTAATTTTTAAATGCCATCGTGATATCATAAGACACCGGAGACATAATCATCAACACTATATTTGAGTTTTCTTGCTTTCATAGATTAGAAGATAGTTTCCTTGCTTTTGTAGGTTAGATAGTCTTCTTGCTTTGGTAGATTGAAGAATAGTTTTCTTATCACAGATTAGTTGCTATTTACTTTTATTGTCATGATGCTTTGAATTTAGTAGATTAAGATTTCCTTTTATAAATTATAAATAGTTATGAAGTTTAATTTAAGAATAGAGTTTGCTTGCTTATTAGTTTGATAAATTGCTTATTGAGTACTTTTGATTAGTTTACTTGTTGTAGGAGTTATCATAGGTTAGTTGATTGCTTGCTTGTTTACTTGCTTTGATAGAGTAGTTGCTTGTCTATTTTCTTGCTTTGATAAGATAATTGCTTATTGAATTTGAGTAGGTTAATTAAAGTAGTTTGTTGTTATTATTGCTTATTAGGTAGATAGTTTTCTTTTGATTATTGTCATGATTAAGTTAGTTTTCTTTAAGTAGGGTTTTCAGTTGATTTCTTAGGAATATCCATCGATCCTTTGTTCAAAGGTTACTTAGGGTCAATAGTTTAAGTTTCTTAGTAGGGTTTCATCATTAATAGCCTTTGCTTGAGTAGATTAGTTCTCAGATATCCCATTTCCTTAGATAGACTATACTACCTCTAGCCTTTCTGCCGTGGCACATATAGTGCTACAACTCTAAGTTACCCTGGTTGACAATTTAATTGAGGGTTTTTAGTGTTTTTCAGTGCATATAGAACACCCATCATTTTTTGGCACCGTTGTCGGGGAGTTGTCTCAAGGTAGGAATTAGATCATTTCTAAACATTAGCATTAGTTTGGTGGCGGGGGAAATTTAAGACGAGAGGTAAGAACATGTGCATCTTCTATAGAAGGTTCCCCCAAACCCAATGGTAGTTTTTCTTTTTCTTTTTCTTTTCTTTCATGAACAGACCTAGAGACCCAAAAAGTAGATACATTAAATCTAAATCAGATATTTCAACCAATGTTCCTTTCGATCTTTTTGGGGGAAGGAACGTTCCACTTATAAAATTCGCAGACCAATGCTGAAAAATAGGAGCTAGCTCAACTCAAAGAGATAAATAAGTCTATGAAGAGACTAACACAAGGAGCACTATATAACAAAAAATTGAAGCATCAATAATAGTGGAACAAGAGGCAAGACCACTCGAGATTTCTGCAGAACCAAACAATACAACCTTTTCTTTTACACCACCACCAGGAGATCCTAACTTTGAAGACATCATAGACCCTAAACAGGTGAACATTTTGTTTGTTAGTTTAGCCAACATAATTATCTCTCAAATTGACAAAGAAACTTTGGCACCAATAATCTCAACTGGATCGAGTAGAGTCCCAGACATCCAAACAATAGGAAGACCTTCCCATCAGAGGGATACCTTGTTCTCTTCAAGAATAAAACCAATTAAGTACTCTCTTTTTGGAAACCAAACTCGTATAGATGATCAGGGGGATCACAACAATGTAAGACACAGGGAGGAAGAAGAAGCTGGAAACCAAACCGAAACTACCTCCGGTTTTCCAATTTTGTACATCGCACCAAATGTCAATATGAAAAATATTCCCCTCTCATCACTGCCTACCTTTTATGGTAAAATCAGTGAAGATCTAGATACCTTCCTATTTGAGTTCGACATGTTGTGTAGGAGATACAACTACTTACATGATGCCCATAAACTAAAACTCTTTCCTGCCACCCTCAAGGACTCTGCACTAAGATGGTTCATGGGGTTGGGAGATTCCAGTATTAGGTCTTGGGAAGACATGAAATATATATTTCTTAAAAAGTACCAAGACTACTGGAAGACCAAAGAATATCGTAACGATATTTTCAAAATCCAACAATTAGAAGATGAGAATCTCGAGGACTATATGGAACGGTTTGCATACATCTCCTAGAAGTCAAAATACCATGACCTACCAAAGAATGCAGTTAGGGATCTTTTCCTTAAGGGAATTTCAGAAGAATACCTAGATATGCTTAACCTGATGGAATCAGGTGACATATCTCATAAACCATTTGCCTAAATATGTGAAATGTGTAAGAATTACTCAAGGAGTAGATCTAAAACAAGAAAGAATGTTCGGGACCCTTATAATAGAAACTTAAAACCAATTAGTTTAGGTGGTATCACAAGAGAAGAGATAGGGAACCTTTTAGAGAACTTCAAGACATATATATTAAGAACAATAGGTTCCCAGTTGGACACCCTAAAAATTAAAAAGAAACAGGAGGAGGAAAATGCAACAATGAGCATATATTTCCCAAGATGCAGGAGGAAACATTCCTAAAGGGAATGCCCATTAGATAACATTTTAGTTTGTGGCTTCTGCACAGAGGACCACTCAACTGAAAAATGTCCATCATTTCCTAGTTTGTTAGACATATATAGGAGTGGGGATCCTGGGGAATCCTCTTATCCACCTAGGAGGCCATGTCAGCCTAGGAACCAACCTACATACCCAAATCCACAATCTCAATTTCCACCCTATTATCAACAACAACAACAGTGGAAATCACCAAGTTGGAAAAATTGGTCTACTCAGTACCAACATCCTTGGATTCAAGGATGGAGAGGAGGGCATAACCAAGGAAACCCTCAAGCTCCACTTGTCCTATGTCCAACCATCCTTATCCTCAGTTTCCACCGAACACTCCGCAATTTATGAAAGGTTTTGTTCCACCACCTTTACCTCCTATTCCACAACAAAAACCACAACAATATCATAATGCAATATCCCCAAGACCAACACTATTACCGGAACAACTAGTGCCCAATCCCAATAACAAGCCCACTCAACCTTTTCACAATGTTGAGATGCAGGCCTTCCCGACATATGTTATTACTTATGTTCCACTACAAGAGATTCAACTAAGGTCGGGAAAAGTTCTAGATAGGCAGAGGCCTTCAATAGTCATCCAGGAAGAAGAGGAAGAAGAAACCCCCAAACAACCTACGAATTACACTAGGTGGGAAGATGTTATTATTCCTAAAGAACAAGAACCCAAGCTACACCAAAATGAACCTTTACAAATTATGAAATCCCCTCCTTATCTAGAAACATTAGTAATCAAGAAACCTACCACCCGACCATAATTTGACATCTTGAATGAATTGAAGAATATTTGTGTCAAGATTCCCTTGCTACAAGACATTAAGGACATTTTGATCTACATTAAGGTAGTCAAATAATTGTGTATTAAGAATCCAGGTAGGAAGAAGAAAGACCCTCCTACAATACATTTGATAGGAGAACTTTCTGAGTACATCTCAGAGCAACCTAAGGCAACAAAATATGGGAAATCAAGAAATCCCGTAGTGACCATAACCATTAATGAGGTCTCCATTGGAAACACTCTCATGGACCTAGGGGAAGCCATCAATGTTATGACTGCTACTACCTTGGAGAAATTACAGCTAAAACCTCTTCTTAGACCTACCCCAACCATTTTGGAATTAGCAGATAAAACTAGGGTTATACCTGAAGGAATTTTTGATGATATCATAGTTACTTTAGCTTCATGGGAGTACCCAGTAGACTTTCTAGTCATCCACTCAAAGGATCCTACCAAAGTCCATCCCGTTATTTTGGGAAGAACTTGGTTAGCCACAACCAATGCATTTATTGGTTGTAGAGAGGGAGAAATGACCATCTCAAATGGACTTTCTATCCACAATCTCACCATCTACCCTCCAACTCAATCTATCATGGAGAATATATGGTGGCTTGAATGTTCATATGATAATGAGGACTGGGAAGAAACTGTATTGCTAAGTGACCATGCCTGGGCACTTCAGGAGAACACAACGAAAAATGTGCTAAACCTGTTCATTTCTGCTATCACACGTGTTGATTTTCCACAACCTTTTCCCTAATTTGAGTACATGTTTGGGGAATAATTTCAGGAACAATTGGACCCATCCATTTTTTCTTCGACATATTTTATCTTTGATATATATGAGTCTACCATGTCTTATACCATGCCATACAAGATTATCCCAGGAAGTTTTTTACATATAAACTATGGGCTAGATGTAGACCAACAAAAATAGTTAGTAAGTATCCTTAAAGAACAATCATGAGCATTTGCCTGGGAATACATTGACATGAAGGGTATACACCCTGACACATGTATCCATCACATATACACCCAGGGTGAAGTAAAACTTGTTAGGCAACCCCAGAGAAGGATGAACCCAACACTCAAATATATAGTAAAAGAGGAGATCCAAAAGTTATTAAATGTCAGATTTATTTATCCCATCTCCGACAGTAAGTGGGTATCCCCGCTTGTAGTGGTTCCAAAGAAAGTGACCAGAAAATGGAGAATTTGTGTTGATTTCCAGGAGCTCAACAAAGACACTCTGAAAGATTACTTTCCTCTTCCTTTTATTGACCAAGTTTTGGATACCTTGTTTGGAAAGAAGTATTTCTCCTTTTTAGATGGGTACACCGGGTAAATTCAAATTCTCATAGCACCCGAGGACCAGGAAAAGACCACATTTACTTGTCCTTGGGGCACCTATGCCTATAGGGTTTTACCATTTTGGATTGTGTAATGCTCCTACCACATTTCAACGAGAAATACTAGGGATATTTTCTTATCTTATTCATGGTTGTGTGGAGGTCTACATGGATGACTTCACAGTTTATGGAAACACTTACTAGGAAGCCTTAGATAACTTAGAAAAAGTCCTTATCAGATTCCAAGAAATGAACCTATCTCTAAGTCATGAAAAGT
This sequence comes from Picea engelmannii, assembly GCA_009831015.1. Classification (NCBI taxonomy): domain Eukaryota; kingdom Viridiplantae; phylum Streptophyta; class Pinopsida; order Pinales; family Pinaceae; genus Picea; species Picea engelmannii. Next base: position 79,830 of record ML807299.1, read on the forward strand.
GTAAAATGTTGTTAACTGAAGGAGTGGTTCTAGGACATCATGTTTCATCTGAAGGGATAAAAGTCGATCCTGCAAAGATTGAGGTCATCATCAAACTTCCACTCCCCAAGAATCATAAAGAGGTGAGAATATTTCTTGGACATGTCGGATATTACCGGCTGTTTATTGAAAATTTTACAAAGATTGTTGCACCTATGCTTGGATTGTTAATAAAGGATGCCGATTTTGTTTGGACTGAGCAGTGTCAAACTACCTTTGAAACCCTGAAAGCTAAGTTGTCTATGACACTAGTTCTTAGAGGGCCCAATTGGAATCTCCCATTTCACATATCTATTGATGCCTCTGACATTGCAATAGGAAGGGTACTAGTGCAAAAAGAAGACCATCAATCCTATGCCATTTATTTTGTGAGATGAACTTATCCCCTATCAAGTTAAACTACACAGTTACCGAGAAGGAATTCTTGGCAGTTGTTCATGCTATTAACAAGTTTCACCACTGCATTACAGGTTACGATGTATTTGTACTTACATATCATTCTTCCATTAGATTTCTCATGAATAAACCCATAACTAATGGTTGAGTGACTAGGTGGATCCTGCTATTGCAAAAGCTTAATATCACCGTTCTTGACCGACCTGCAAAGGAGATTTTGGTAGCTGATTTTCATTCACAAATAAAAAATGAGGATGATGATATTCCTGTAGATGATAGTTTCCCAAATGAGCACCTTTTTTCCATCTCTGTAAATAACCCGTGGTTTGCGGATATGGAAAACTATCTGGCTACTACGAAGTTACTGTCTCATTTTTCACCTCATGAAAAGCGTAAAATTATTACGCAAAGTGCCAATTACTCTTGGATTGGTCATGACTCTTTTTGTACAGGTCCTGATTTGATTATTCGTATATGTGTCCGAGAGGATGAGGTACCATAAATACTACGAAGCTGTCATGATGGACCATGTGGTGGCCATTTTTCTGACAAACATACAACATATAAGGTGTTACATTCAGGTTACTATTGGCCTATTATTTTCAAAGATGCTGCCAAGTATGTGAGGAGTTTTGATAGTTTCCAAAGTATAGGAAGACCTACGTCAGCTGACGAAATGCCCTTGCATGCCCAAGTTATGATAGAACCTTTAGAAAAATGGGCCCTTGACTTTGTAGGACTAATTTCACCAATGTTCCGTAAAAAGAACTATATTTTGGTTTGTATAGACTATGTCACCAAGTGGGTAGAGGCAAAAGCCCTATTTAGGGCTATAGAAAAATCTGTTATCGAATTCATTTATGAAGACATATTTACCCTCTTCAGTGTCCCTCATGAAATTGTTACAGACCAAGGCACTCAATTTACTTCCAAGCTGATGATAGAGCTAACAAAGAAATATGGGATTAAACACTGTAAATCTTCTCCATACCACCCACAAGCTAATGGTCAGTTAGAATCTAAAAACAAAGTTTTGGAAGCTATCTTAACCAATATTGTTCAATTAAATCACTGATATTGGGCTGATAGACTTCCAAAGTCTCTGTGGGCATATCAGACCACCTAGAGAAACACCACCAGATATACCCCTTATGAGCTAGTGTATGGGAAACAAGTTCTTCTACCAATAGAATTCCAAGTAACGACCTTCCATATTGCCGCAGAATTGGGATTAAACTTAGATGAGGATTAGAAGAAATGAGCCCCACAATTGAATGAGTTGGATGAGATCAAACAAGATGCCATCCAATGAACAATGTTAGTCCAAAACCAGAGGAACAAGTGGCATGACAAGTTTATTAAGAAGAAACACTTCCAACCTGGTGATTGGGATTTATTGTTTGGCTCCCAATTTAAAAACTTCAAAGGCAAACTCACCACCCAGTGGTTGGGTCCTTACGAGGTAGTCACTGTATATGATAATGGAGATATGAAAATCAAAACAATTGACGATGGACAAGTCTCCTTTGTAGTAAATGGACGCTGACTCAAATTTTATCATAAGCCCATTTCCAAGGAAGACTTTCTACAGGTCATGTCAATTGACAAGGCATTGGCCTTAGTAGATGGGGAAGTTCCCCCTTGTTATTGAATGTTTTTTTGAATTTTACGACTGTACATATGTAAATAATTTTGAATTTTGTTAATAAGTAATTCTAGATATTTCTGTAGGTATTTATTTCACCAGGAGTAGACAGTTTCAAGGAAATATAAAAGAAGGATCCTTCTTCGAAATATTGCTATATTTGAACCTTATTGTCGGCTAAGCATCAAATGAATAATGAATTGTTGTAATTATCCATATTTTTGCAAAGATTTTCATCTTCTCTTTTTATTAAGGAATTTTAAAAGGAAGTTGCTCTTGAAAATATTCACCACTATATAAGGAAGTGATACCGTAACCATCAAGCTTAGAGGTCTCTCGTACAATTTTTCCCAAGAAACCTGAGTAAGTGAGTAAAGTATCTTTATTAAAGAGTAACAAGGAGGTCTGATTAGCCGTTAGTCATGAAAACATCACAATAACTTACAAAAGAATAAAGTAAGTTGAGCCTAGAGATACCTTTCCATTCTTTCTCAATGGTACCATCCACTACACACTAAATAGCTTGATTATATCATATCTTTAGATAGGCCACATCCGCTTAAGTATCCCTTACATCAGGACAATCACAAAGGAATATAACATAAATTCATCATCTAACATAAATACCATCCCAATTGGAAAAAAAAAAAAGTTTTTTTTAGAGTTGTTCCCCCATCTTCTTGCATAAGAAATATTATATTAAAATCTTAAAATATGGAGGGCCAGTCTCTGAGGGTTTAAGAGGCTAACCCACCGGGATATTGAATAGGTTTGCTGGTAGCGGGTACCGGCCTGTGGTATGACTAGGTAAAACCGTCGGAGTACTGAACAAGCTTGCTGGTAGTGGGGCATTCTACCTAGCGAGGATGACAATCTGACAAAAAATAAATAATAAATTTAAACTTGTCCTGATGTACGACATTACTTGTAGACAAAGATGACATGAAGTATGTATGGTTAAGCTAAGGTTAATGAACTCCATAAACTTTCCATTGGAAACTAACTCTAAGACTATCTTGAAACTCTCTTGCCTACCTCTTCTTATATATATATAGGATATCTTATCCTATAGGTGGGGCCATCTTTTAACCGTCTCATCAGAACAATCTGTGAAATTTATCTCTACACTTAACAAGTTGTAAATCTTCGTCTATTGGGAGAACTGACTGGTTTCCTATATTTTTTATTGTGAGGTGTCACAATACTTATGTGTGGGGGAGGGGTTCATGAGTTGACAAATGATAACATTTCCTAGAAGAAGTAAATCTTTGTAAAAAATTATGTGTATTGTTTTCATGATACAGGCTATTACATCAACAGTCATCTTATTTCTTTGAAATGCTAATTTCGTGTGTGTTATAAATTGTTGTACATATCCTTAAAAGACCACTTTATTGGTTTATCTTCGTTACAGACTATTCATTGAAGAATTGAAATTACATACCTTATGCGAGTGGATTGAGTAAATATGGTGGAAAAATAAACAATAATAGAACACTCTGCCCCTACTCTTAATCACTATGGCTGTCAAAACCATTCCAAGACTCCAGGCTATCCATTACAGAAGGTAAAAATGCATTGCACACAAAGGTGCCATATGGAGTGTTGTATGAAGTTCCATATGAGGTTATGTATGAAGTGTCGTATGAGGTGTCGAACAAAGTGCCATATGAAAATAGACACCAGTAACTATCCACAATTTCAGGTAACCACGAATTAATGGAATTTAATTGAATTAGTTTATGGAAATCAAGATCGAATGATGCAAACCTTAGACATTGTTATGATCAAAGGTCCAAGTGAAAATACTTGGACATTGATCTAACTTCGTATCATTATGATTTCCCCCCAAAAAATGTGCCTTCAAATTTGAATTCACTCACACATGGAAACTCGTGCATGCATGCGTGCAACCAATTCCACCCTAGGCACACTCATAAATGGAATTGGGTTATCCTCTCTACTTATTTCATTCCTTTGTTTTAAACACACTCTCCCTCTGCTCATTCTGATTCACCTCTATCCACATTTGCGCTCGGCCTCTGTTTAAATTGTGCCATTGCTTAGCCCGATTGCACCCATCCTCTACCAAATTCGCCTCTATCTATTCCTTCACACCATCATGATTCCCAAACGGTATGAGCCCTCTTCCTACACATACCTCTTCTCCATCCTAGAGTTTTCATAGTGCAGGGAAGTATTTTTGCGCGCAGGATGGGGGGCATTTTTGTCTCACTTGCAGGGCCACGACGATGGGATATCAATGCAATTTTCCCTCAGTTTTGATGGGAAGACAAAACGCGTGGGGTCTCTCACCATTGGGGTCTTAGAGGAATTCATAGCCGCCACCACAAAGCTTCCAAGAGTGGGAGATATATGGTTTAAAAACCACCAGCTGTTGCGATCAAGCTATGACATGGTTTTTAAGCCATAATTTCAGAACATCTCATGAGCTAAAGGATACTCCAAGGAGTGGATAAAAGAGGAGTTGATCAACACTCTCATAGTCATCACCAGGTTGATCACATGTGAAGGTATATATTCCACCTTTAAAGCCCATCACTTTCGACTGTTAGCTCACTTTCAGTTCAATAAACCATAGAATTTTCCCTTCTACTTTCTAAAGATCTTGGAGAAGATGTCCTCTCAAGTGAGGAAGAATGTAACGAACCCCCACAACAAACTCTTTCACCATGGCCTTATCAAACTCCTTGTTTTATCCGAAGTGGAAAAACAGGGGCAAACTTGGGATGAATTCAGTTATCAATTTGTAAATCCTCACTTGACAATAAAGACTAGCAAAAAGACATTGGATTTAAGGACTATTTCTCCATCCAAACCTCATTCTCCGAGGACTCCAAACCCTCCTGCACAAACCATTTCTTTACCGGAAAAAAAATCCAAGAAGCTTGTTGAAACCCCTGCATCCTCATCGGGTAAAATCACCAAAAGTAAAGATCAGAGAAATCCTATTGCTAATATTCAGATGCCTTTAATATCTCTTGATCCTACACCCAAAATATACAAGAAGTGATTCAACAAGAATTTCCTACAGTTCCCACAAATAGGAGAGGAGCTAATCGATTTGATAGAGGACCATTTCGAAAGAGTAACCAGAGCACAAGAGGAAAACCTTATGTAAAACCCATGACTACTTCAAACCCTATCCAAGTATCCTCCAATCATGAAAACCCTCACAAAATACTTAGGGAAGTGTCTGCAGACGAATTGAAGCCTCAAAGAAAGACAAAATCAAAACCTACTTCTCCTCATCAACCCCCTATTACTCCTACCTCAAATATGCCTACCCCAGATCCTAAGAATGATAGACACTCTACATCTTTCAAGGGATCTAAGCCTTCCTCTGAGATATCTGATCCCGCTCCAACCATGGAGAAATTACAACAAGAGAATTTTCAGCTATTGCAACAATTGGAAGATAGGAAGACCATGAACACACATGTTCACCATGATAATTCAATCCTCTAAGAAAAGGTGAATTCCATTAAATATTTGGTTGACGAGATGACCAAATCCAACCGTAGCCTCAGGGTAGAATTGAAGCAACACAAGAGGCATAAGACAAAATCTTCATGGCAAGAAGGATAAGCTTCTAAAGCTAATCCTCCTCAACAAGATTAGTCATGAGGGGAAATTCCTTTTTGTTTGCAGTGGGACCTGCAAAATATTAGGTGTGCAGGTAATGTTGGGCCTGCGATATGGTTAATTTAATGATGCTAATTAGATCCTTTTTGACCAATATTGTATGTGCATTTTCCTATTTTGAAGAGTTTTTGTGTTAAATCAACGTGGTTCATACAAAATATGTATGATTTATGTTTGACGATGATTTTGAGTATAATTCAACATGTTTTAATGATTTCAGGAAACTAATTCGCGTTCAATGTGTCACAGGTAAAAATCCCAGGTCGTTTTTGCATCCGACACTATGCCCAATACTCCATCCGACACTTCGTCCTACACTAAAACCATGGGTGATTTGGCAGTTATCATATCGATGGCCAGCGATGGGCGAATCAGAGACATGGGTTTTATTTGTGCTCATGGCCTCCAGCTACTGAGATTCTAACAACTCATATTGGGTTGTTATGATGGGCGTTTATTGGCTCACCTTGTTTCTAGAACCCACCGGCGGTTAAGATGCATTGGATGCGTTTTGCTATTTTTAGAGGAGGTCGACCCTCTAGTGGTCGACCTCTCAGCTTGTAAATCTATAAATACCACCTCAGTGGTCAGACAAATAGCTAGGGAGAAGATCAAAAGAATAGTTAATATCTGTTTTTCCAAATCCAAACATATTTGCTAAAATTGTGTTTTTGATTCTAAATGTTGAAATTGTGTTAACTGAGCTCGTGATTCATCCTTGAAGAGTAGCCATGACCTTCTGGGGGGACCACCAATAGTCTGGGTGAATATTTATCTAGCTTGCTTATGAATTTGAGTAGTGTAATTGTCATTTTGTGTATTTCCTGTACATGAGTTTTATTCTCTTTATTTTCTGTATAAATTGTTGTTTATGATTTAATTGTTTTAGTTCAGTTTTGCAGGTTATTATGGAGGCTAGTGTTAACATGCAATGATATTTTAGTTGATAGGGAATGAACTTGCAAGTTCTTAGTTACTAACCCTATGTATAATTAGATGATAGCTAGATTTTATATATGCTGAAATAAAGTTTAAAAACAGAGTTAAAACAGAGTTTCTAGTTTATGGTTTCTTTGGAAATCTTCGGTGGATGGATAGTGTTAGTTTTAGTTTTCATTTTCAGATTGCTTACCTAATTTCTGTTTAGTTGTGCTTATATAATTATTAGTTAGTTTGCTTATTTCTTTTCTTGTCATATGCTGAAATAAGATTAAATTTATGTTTTATGAGTATTTCCTCTTTTGCAATTTGAATAGTTAAAATAGAATTAGTTTAGTTTACTTTATGCAATTTCCCTTTCTATATTTAGGGTGCAATTTTAAATTTGATTATCAAGTTTATTTTTCAGTTATGAATCTAAGTAGTGTGAATTTTCTTATATTAGTATATAATGCATTTAAATTTCATAGAATAGTGTTTTTATACTGTTGATGATTAATGCACGATTGAATAATCACATGGATATGCAGAATAGTTGATGTTGCTTCTATAATGGCTAAGTTCTCATTGGATTGCCTAATTCATACTTTTCATTTTTCTATCGAAGTCAATATTGAGTTTATCCCTCTTGAGTTATCATTAATTGTTAAATGCCACCGTGACATCATAAGACACCAGAGACATAATCATCAACACTATATTTGAGTTTTCTTGCTTTCATAGATTAGAAGATAGTTTCCTTGCTTTTGTAGGTTAGATAGTCTTCTTGCTTTGGTAGATTGAAGAATAGTTTTCTTATCATAGATTAGTTGTTATTTACTTTTATTGTCATGATGCTTTGAATTTAGTAGATTAAGATTTCCTTTTATAAATTATAAATAGTTATAAAGTTTAATTTAAGAATAGAGTTCACTTGCTTATTAGTTTGATAAATTGCTTATTGAGTACTTTTGATTAGTTTACTTGTTGTAGGAGTTATCATAGGTTAGTTGATTTCTTTCTTGTTTACTTGCTTTTATAGGTTAGTTTCTTGTATATTTTCTTGCTTTGATAGGATAATTGCTTATTGGATTTGAGTAGGTTAATTAAAGTAGTTTGCTGTTGTTATTGCTTATTAGGTAGATAGTTTGCTTTTTCTTATTGTTATGATTAGGTTAGCCTTTAAGTAGGGTTTTCATTTGCTTTCTTAGGACTATCCATCGATCCTTTGTTCAAAGGTTACTTAGGGTCAATAGTTTAAGTTTCTTAGTAGGGTTTCATCATTAATAGCCATTTCTTGAGTAGATTAGTTCTCAGATATCCCATTTCCTTAGATAGACTATACTACCTCTAGCCTTTCTACCTTGGCACATATAGTGCTACAACTCTAAGTTTACTTACCCTGAGTTGACAATTTAATTGAGGGTTTTTAGTGTTTTTCAGTGCATATAGAACACCCATCAATCATCATCATAGATTTTTATCAGTTTGCTTAGGGGGTTTGGCGGGCTTGTTCTCCTTGATGTTCCGACTGTCTCTGGCTAAGTCGAAACACCTATCAATGATCCAGTCAGTGGCGTTGTGAATTCAAGGTCGTCTAACCCGGTAATTTCATCAATGTCTATGAATTCAGGGTCGCTTGGGCCTACCTGACTTCTGTCTAGGTTATCGGTAGGGGATCCTGTCATTTATGAGAGGTCTAGGTCATCTCCCAGCTGATCAATCACTCGTTGTGCTTGTTCTAACATGAGAAATCCTATTTCCCACGCGTCTTGTGGCATAGGGAAACCTCTTTCTTGAATTGGGGCTTCTGTTGCTTTGTCCACTATCATTTCTTCTCTAGCCCCGAGGGCCCCTTGAGTCAATTGTTCTAGGATATCCATCTGTTCGTCCAAGCTCATGGATTTGAACTTGGTCATCTTAGGGTTGGCTATCCTCGACACCACTTCGTCACAGTCTTGGACATTTTCAGTGAAGACCTCATCTTTGAATTTATCATGGGTGTAAGGCCAACATGACGACACTTGCTCGATGTGCTTCAAGACTAGACCCTTTGGGTCATGTTTGCGGAAACGACTGGTCTGGAATTGGAAATACAATTGGCTCATCCCTTCCTGCTTGGATTGGGTGGTGTCTTTCACTAGGTAGAAGACGACATGGAATCCCTATGGTATAAATGCCCGCTTCTTATCTTTGACAAGGGTAGTGTTGTAACCTTGCAGGATGGTCTGGTAGCATATCTCTCTTACCACAAGTCGGTCAGGGACATGTGCTGGTAGGAGATGTGGTGCTCCGGTGGCCTCGAATACCCTAATTTAGGTATCAATTTCGTCTAGATACCACTGGCCGACCTTTGATATCACCTTTTTGGTCGCAACCGATAGTCTCAGACACTCTTTCTTGAAAATAATAAAATAAATGCGTGCGATGAATTCATCGTAGATGAGGGAGTAGGATTTTTTGGACCTGTTCTCTCATAAGACGTTGAAATATACATGGAATGGGAGCTCTGCGAAGTGCCATCTTAATTTAATGACGGAGAAGATGTTTCTGGTACACATGACATCCAACAAGTATGATGCCATGAAGAAGGATGGAGTCTCCCCTTCTTTCGGTGTCAGAGCCGGTTGCATGCAGATGCTCAACTGCTTGAAAATGATGGCTCCCCAATTGAAGCCACTCCTGGAGATAGCTAATATGTATGCTAGAGGCATCCATTCCTCTGAAAACCCAGAGCAGTCTTTCTCCCCATACAAACGACAAATGAGTTCCATTAGGAAGATGTATGGTTATCTTAGGTTGGTCGTTTGGTACCAGCCGAAGGTCTAGTTGGTGTATTTCTTATCTTCTCGCCACCATGAGGCCATTACCTGGCTAGTGTTGTGGCACTCATAGAATTTCA
>ML807299.1:111261-122547 GCA_009831015.1 Picea engelmannii
CTTTATTAAGTAGTTTAATATAGATAGTAATTTAATTAGATTTATATTAGATTGTTTAATTTCAGTAAATATATTAGATTGTTTAATTTCAGTAGTTTTTATTTCTTTTTCATAAAATATAAAAATCAAAAAGAGATCCTTGGCTGTCTTAGGGCAGAATATACATGAGTTTTGCAGGTTTTAATCAAATCTGTAGGATTGTTCATAGTGTACATTTGTGAATAAGAAATATTATAGCTGATAATTAGATAGTTGATTTGAGTTATTATAAGAGTAATTTGTAGTTTGTAGATAGAATAGTTAGAATAGTCTATATTTAGTATATTAGTTCCTTTTCTTTGCTTTATTAGTTTCCAGTTTCCTTTATCTTAGTTAGTTAGTATAGTTTGTTTCATTAGTTGTATTTAATTTAGTTTATTTTAGTTTGTTTTAGATAGTTTAATTTGTTTATTAGTTTAGTTAGATTACTTAGCTAAGATCAATTCTCTCTTTGGTTTTCTTAGAAGACCTTAGAGCGGCCAACGGAGCCGTTAAACTCGTCAGGGTGGTCCATTCCAAACGTCTTGGGTTATTTAGACAACCCCGGACCGATTCCACTCTCCCAGTTGATGGACGGTCAATTTCGCCCGTCAACAGGTCTCTAAGCTTGTATTACTTATGGAACTCCACCGGAAGGAAAACTCTGACACACCCACCATTGTCATCGTTGATTAGGAACTTGTGGATGTCCATGTGGTCGATGAGCCATTGCAACATATCTATATAGGGAAACACTAGGGTTTTGCTTGCTACCATATGTAGGTACGACCGTTGGATATTCGAGAATACCTAGTCGTCGAGCGCTCTCACATCCAGGTCACTGTGTGGGATGTATTTCAAAAATTCCTCCTGAATGATCTTCTTGAAAAGTTCTTCCCAATGTGGGAGTGTCGTATTACCCCCTGTGATTGCCTCCATGTCTCCGAAGGCCAAAGGTTGAATGAAAGCCTTCTTTGTGGATGTTTTAATAACCGGTTTTGGTCTTGGAGAAAATTTTAAATGTTTTTCTTCCCCTGGAGAAGAGCCTTCTCCTACCTCTAGTTCTTTCAGCTTGGGCACCCTTGACGATCGCTTAGTGGTTGGATTTCTCGGAGGCATAGTTCTTGCAATCAAAATAAATCCTTTAGGGCCTGAATACAGAGCGACACTGGATGAAAATGTATATATGAAGTGAAAACATAGAAAATCCAGATTGGTACATACCTGTAACGCTTCCTAAATCTGGTTCTTGATACTCATGGGATCTCATAAGCTTTTGAATTGCTCATTTCTCTTCTCTGGATGAATTGAAACTCCTTTGTGTGCATACTGGTTTCATTTACAATGGCCCAAGAGAATTTAAACTGAGGAAGAACTTACCTTGTCGTGTCAACCATTTAAATCAGGTGATGAGTGGAGTTCAAAACCGATATGTCGCTGAATATCTACAATTGAAATTCATCGTGGGTTGATGATAGAGGCATGGAGGGTGGTGTGTTCTATCGTTAATTTCAAATGATTGTTTTGACGCATGCATGAAGTCGTAATTAATGCGAGATTTGGTACTAATTAACCCCTTAAAAGCTCAGAATCTAATCGTATCTAGCGCTAAAACGTCCCATCGTGTCTCTTTCTCTGTGGGTGGATCGGGGATCGAAGATGTGCTATGGATGTTAGCATTAATATCCTTTCGTCGAAAACATCTGACGTTGATTAACTTCATCGTACGGTGCTGACGTGGCAAATTGACTCAGAGGTGTGACTTGGACCTGAGGAACCAAAAGTGACTCGGGGTTGATCTAGGCCGTACAGTTTCTCTAGTCGGGAAAAGACACGTGGCATTAAAGACTAATGAATTAATTCATGCATATTATTCGGAGTCAGAGCTTTCTTCAAGTTGTGCATTCTAAAATAAACTTGGGTTTGGTGATGCCGGAAAGGTATCGGGGATCGGTGATCGGGGATAAACCTATCGTGAATTTTCCTTTCGGTTAGATTCTTTGAAAATTCACGGATGCCAAAACGCTTTGGGAATCGATGATTGGGGAAAAATCCTTAACGCGTGTCGGGTATCAACTATCAGCAATATCATTTCCTCCTTCCTTAACGTTCACTCCCTTCACCTTTTACCAATTTTGAAGGGGATCAACTATTGGCGAGGTCCGTGTGTGACACTTGTGGTGAAACAAAACTTCCCTTTCGCCGATACCGCTGAAGATCGGTGCTCGACGATTGAGGCTTTCTGAGTGTTTCTTTTTCACCTCTTAATTCCTTCTGATGTTGAATCTTAAGTGCATTGGGTGAAGTGTTTTGGCTGTTAATTCCTTACTTAAGTGTTAGGCCCTTTTAATTCACGGATTTTCATAATGTTAATTAAACTTGAATAACTAATGGGAATTAAGAGAACAAGCAAAGTCAAAACATCTATCAAAATAAAATCGAATTAAGATAGTGAAAAATTAAGTGGTACCCAAAAAGTGAAAATTTGACATAGGCTTTTTAGGATGTGTTGAGTGCTCAACAGGTTCCTACAAATATCTACTTTGAACGCCTGTCTCGATTTTCCCACTTAAACCATATCACTTGATGAAGTCTTCGTAGCACCGCGCATCCAAACTCATTCCTTTAAACCACCTTTTGCCGTGTAGAGGGATATATGTTGCGGTTGACAGAGTTTCCTCAGTTACCTGAAAAGTAACACCCGAGATCACTGTGCAGAATCCATTGAAACTAAGTGCAAACTGCTCGGCTAGTCTCATATTGAATCCTTGAATTTTCCTACAAAAGGCCATGCACCGAACTGTTCAAAGTACGCTCTGACCTCTGGATCTTCATTGATCAATGTCAGGTTTTGGGGCTCGGGCCCAAAATTTCTACCACTTCGCACGCCCTTCCTTATGTTTTGGAGGTTGCCATGGTGTAATGCGTATTTTCCCTGCGCACGGTGGATTAGGAATGGGCCCAAGGAATTAGTACTACAAACAGTGCATAAGCTCGACTGGTGAATAGACTGCATGCAAAACATCCAAAATTTATAATAGAGGGGGTAGGAGGTGGAAACGTGCCAGGGAACACCGAATTCATGATGAATGGATGTTTCAAAGCACACTAAAGATTTTTCATAGCACATCCATGTGACGAGTACACTTCGAGACGTGTAAGGTACAACTGATAAGGGATGCATGGAATATGTGATATGAGCGCCGTGCTTTTTCATTATTTTATCCCTCATAATGAGATGATGATGGTCATTGCACTTGCTAATGCGAATTCTATTTAACAACTTGCATCGACCCTCAGCACATAAAAATTCCTTTTCGATAGGACTCGACCTTTTGGGAACAGATTTGTACCATATACACATGTTTTGACTCTGACATCCCTTCCCAACTCCAAGGGCTAACCGACCACTTGATGAATTCAACCCCTTCGTTGTTCAGTACCTGATTTCACATGCTTTGACACACAGACCATAACTTGACTAAATTCGACTCTAACTAAAAAAGGAAAATGATGACGCTAACAACTGGCTCCAACGGGGATTTTATCCTCCCAACGAGGTAGAAAAGAACAATAGACTAGGTGCCTAACCATTGGGCCTTATTCGAATTTCAGACACTGAAATATGAAAAATGAAACACAACCTAAACCTATCAATGCAGTTTCTAACAGATTCAACATAAACTCAAGGCCTTCACTTTGGGCTTCAATTTTCTCCTGACATACTAACTCGAGACAAAAATAAAATGACTATTCACAATGACATGTGACTTTAAATAGACTTTATTTCACCAGATAGTGTTTGAGTAACCTTCCGTTTATAAGCCCCCAACCAACGCACCCTCCATTTAGTTCTTCGAGAAAATAAGCATTATTCCCTYGATATGCACTGATTTTGAATGGACATGTCCAAAGATTATCGATTTTTCCATGCTTTCCTTTATCTTCATTCCTTGTGTCCCATTTCAACACCAAATATCCCAACTGAAACTCCTCCTGCGTAGAGTGCTTTTCAAAGGTTTTCTTCATCCTCTCCTGGTGGAGTTGTGATCGATTGTACACATGTTCCCTCATTTGCTATGTGTGAATCAACTGATTTATTCTCCTCTGCGTGTCATCTGGCTCGGCTTCCTGCTCTTGCAACAATTTTCGAAYGAGCAACCCCAGTGAGGTGGGGAAGATCACATMTGTGTCGTATACAATCTGGAATGGTGACATCAAKATGGACTTCTTGGTGGTAACCCTGTCCACCCACAACGCGTAAATAAGATTTTTATGGCAGGCCTTCTTATTGTCTTGCAGGAGTCTTTTGATGATCCTGGTCAGGATTTTATTCAATGATTCTGCTAACCCATTTCCCTGTGGGTAGTACGTTGTAGAATTCCCCAGGGTTATATTGTAATCTTAACAAAAATTCTCCATCTTCTTGGACTTGAATGTGGTCRCATTATCTATTATGATCTTGATAGGGCATCCAAATCTCGACAATATGTTTGTCTCTAAAAATTGGATGATGACTGCGTCAGTAGCCTTCTTCATGGGGATTTCTTCTATCCATTTCATGAAGTAATTTGTGGACATGAGTATCAATATATTCTACATTGAGGGTGGAAGATTTATTTCCCCTATAAAATCTAAACCCCACAACATGAAAGGTGCTTCAACCGAGACCATTTTTAGTGGTAGGGGCTGCAACTTTCTTCTTCCATCAAAAATATGACACTCATGGCAATTGGAAACTTCTTTGTATACTTCATATTGTAGGCCAATAGTAACCCACTCTTAGGATTTTTTGCACACTGGTTTTCTATTAGTGATGTCCTCTGCAGTCACCTTTGTGGAATTCCTCGATAGATCGTTTCGCGTCATTTTCCAGCAAACAACTCAACAATATTCCCCCAGGATCTTTCTAGTACAGTGAATTATCCGAGATGTAGAACTTAACAACTTTGAGCTTTAATAATTTGGCCTTGGTATTGCTTAAACTTGGAGGGGATTGAAAATTCATCAACACATAGATGATGTTTATATACCACGGTGAATCGACAAATTTTTGAGACACCTGCGTAGTTGTTTCTTTCTGAGGATTCTTTGATAGATCAATGATGAAGTTGATTCCCAAAGTGTCGCAGTCTGAATGCACCATTAGCTTTGCAAGGCACTAACCCTTAATCATCTTCATGGTCTTGATTTATAGGTCATATTCTAGCATGGCTGCTATCCACTTACCTCTCCTTCCTCAGGGTCAGGGTGAGTCAAGATATCCTTGATTGAGTTGCTGGGCACGTAAGCGATAACGTGGGAGTGCAATATGTATGTTCTGAACTCCTTTAGGGATTTGACTAAGGCGTATGCTTGTTTCTCCATAATTTATTACCTTAGTGGAGAATACCTTGGCATCCTACTGAAATAAGCTATAGGCTTATCAAATTTCTGATTGTCTTTCTGTAACAACACTCTTGCAATTCTATGCTCCAAGGCAAATGAAAACAAGATGAAGTCTTTCATGAATTCTGGGTTGGCCAACACATGAGCTTTAGTCAGCGCTACCTTGATATCTTCAAATGATTTTATGGATTCCAGGTCCCACTTGATCTCGTTTCCATTTTTGAGCATGCAGGTGATACGTTTTATAATTTTTTCCAGGTTCGGGATGAATCTTCTCAAGAAATTCACTTTTCCCAAGAAGGATTGCACTTCCTTCTTACTGCGCGGAGTGTCGATTTTTAGAATTCCTTCAACCCTGTTGGGGTCTATATTAATACCCTCCTTCGAGATGATGTGCCCATATAGCTTCCCTTATTGCATCCCAAAATGTGACTTTTTTGGATTCAATGATATGTCGAATTTCCTGCATTTCTGGAAAAATTTCTTCAGATGCCCGAGGTGTTGTTTGTCGGAGTCAAAGTATACTATGATGTCATCTAGATAGATCACAATGAACTTGTCCTTTTTGTCAAAAAATGATATTTCCATTTCCCTCTGGAAGGTAGCTCTGACGTTCATCAAACCGAAAGGCATCTTGGCATACATAAACGCCCCCCATGGCGTTGTAAAAGTCGTATTTTCCCTATCATCTGGGTGTACCCGAATCTGATTGTAACTCGAAAAACCATCTAGCATGGACATATTCTGGGACCCCACTACCTTTTTCAAAATATATTCCATTTTAGGGAGAGGTTAGTGGTCCTTGAGTGACACTTTGTTTAAGTTTTGAAATCCACACACAATCTTATTTCACCGCTCTTTTTTCTTACATGTACCAAATTGGCCACCCACTTTGAAAACCTTAAAGAAATAATAATTTTATCTTCGAAGAGTTTCTTTACCTCCTTTTTGATCAACGAAAACAACAAGGGATTTATCCGTCTCATCTTTTGTTTGAAAGGCCTCTGGTCTTCTTTGAGAGGGATGACATGATGAATCACTTTAGTGTCATACACCTTCAAATCGTCATAACTCCAAACGAAAACATCAGGGAAATCCTTCAAGAGCTTGATGTAGTCTTGTTTGACCTATGGACTGAGCATTTTAGACAATTTGATTTTTTTTGGGTTCTCCTGACTCCCAATATTGTAATCTTTTACATCCTCCTTGTTTGCAGTGATCTTGGTATTCCTAGCCACATTTTTTTCATCAAACAACTTTTCCAACGGAACTAGCCCCTTTGGGATGATGCTATTTTTCAGTTCTACTATGCCCCTTCTCACTATCTAGTTCTGGAAAGGGTCTTCATCACTGCGCGCATATGCACTCCCATCTTCATCGCAACAACACTCATCATCAATGTTTGTGTTAGCGAACACATCGCTCATTTGGAGAAATCTCCCCACCTGTTTGTCATCCTCAAACACCTGCCAATATTTGATATTATTAGGCACTGTCGGCCTATGTTTGACTTCGATCTCATATTTTTTGTTGGGAAAGATGGGAATTTTAAAAACCGAGGCCGAGGTGGCCAATGGATTGATTATCTGATTTTTCCCCCTTGGGATAACCGATAGATCATACTCCAAGAGTTCTTCGAGGAGGTCCAGCACCAAGTTTCTGTATGCTCTCAACCTTGGGTGTTTGGATTGATATATGATTTCCACTTGGTTTATAACCAAATCGGAGTCTTCGTGCACTGCTATCGTCTTCGTGCCTAATTCTTTCAAAACCTTCAGGCCCAAAATCAGTGCCTCATACTCGACCATGTTGTTTGTGCAGTCGAAAGCGAGTTTGTACGAGTAGAGTTTTGAGTCCAATTTGGGAGGGCTTATCCACATGCCGGCCCCTACCCCTTATTTGATAATAGCACCGTCAAAACTCATGTTCCACATCTCGTTCTCTGTGTTATTTCTCAGATCAATGCACTCTGTTGTTTGTCGCATGACTTTATCATCAGCGACCATGACGATTGTCAGTTCTTTCTCTTCAAAACTCAGATCATTATAGAATATGGAGGAGCCGACCTCAGTGTCAACAAACTAGATAAGATGGTTATTCGGTTGTATCTTACTTCTTACCATGTACTTCAAAAATACTTCTCTGTATAACTGCCTGTCCTAGCCAAAGACAGGAATGGTAGCATACGACATGTCCATTTGCAAAGTTCCTTTTAATTTTGTGGCCCACGACCTAGATAACAACATGACAAACTTGGGGGGAATATCAACCATGACCACGTCCATAACCATGTTCTTCGAAGGAATTTGGGTTAGCGACATGAACAGGTCTTTGATGAGTCCCATACATTCTAACTTCCTCAAATCGAAAGAAAAAAGGTCTTTATAGGGTCTGGTGATGTCCAAAACCAGCTCATCCACGATCACCTTTGGCATGAGGTTGTGCGACGCGCCTGAATCCAGTATGGCGTTATGCAGGGTCATGTCATGGAATTTTATGTTGACATAGAATGAGGGAACATCCTCAATATCACTTGTCTCCTCAATGCGCAGACCAAACATAATAGTAGGTGATCGTCCTGTATGTTCAAAGTGTCGGGGGTCTCTCCCATTTTTAGCATCCTAATAATATTCTCCCAATATTCACCATTTTTTATAAGTTCGTTAAAAGGGATAGAGATTTTGATCTTGGCCATTTCACTCTCAAATTTAAAGGGGGGAGAGACTTTTTCAACCTCTTTGCCATGTGTTTCCCATCTTGTCTTTAGCACTTTCTTTGGGGCCTCCTCCTTTGAATTTTCCTTTTCAGCTGCATCTTTGGTTGGGTTGTCTGGTTTCGGGAAACTTGTGGAAGGGGTATCTGTCAGAGGCTTCCTTATGAGATTTTTCTACTGCGGTTCGATAGGTGCCTTCTTTCTCTCGAGGTTGTATTATTTCTCAAATTGCATGATGGCATTATGTTGGCAGCAAATAATATAATCTCTATTTTTACAAGCTGCCTACACATGGTCTTTAAATTTTCGTTACTCGTCACAACCTTTCTCATTAAACAACACTTCTCATTGGTCTTTTTCTACATGCCTGCTTTTCGATTTTTTTGTTTTCATGAATATAAGCATGGAAACTCATAGCTGGAATTCATACTTGATTTCTTTTTTTTATTAAAGGGTTAATGTTCATATGGTCTATTGTCGAATTGTCGTATTTCGCTATGAACATGGTTGTTTTCCTGGTTATAACCCTTTAGTCTTAGACACGCCTTGGTTACATGAGTATAAAACCTCCACTCATTTAGCATTCGACTAATGTCAATGGGGTTTTGAATTATAAAATTTTTAATGGTTCAATTGTTTATTTGATACATTAATCTTGGTGGTCAAGTCGTGGATATGCATACTATTGTTTTCAACTGTTCTGATCATTGTGCGTACCATTATGCCAAGGTGTCATTCCAAGTATAGTGTGGTATTATAGCTTTGCATGGCCTCGATATACACGACCTCTCTCACACACATGGTAATTAACGCTCCTGCCTACCATTTCGAGTTGTCTTTGCATTACATTGAGGAAACTCAGGGCAATGGCTCTGTGTTTATTCTATCAAACCCTACCTCCGAATCCCGTGTTGATTCCCTATTGATAGCCATGGCTCTTGTGGTGAGTATTGAGCCCAACGACATCCAGAAATTGTTATCATTTGACAATGCCAAAGATGACTTAGAAAGAAATGGTTGGTGTGTGTTTGTTGAAAAGTTCGAGGGTTTTAACCTAAGAGTTGCTCAAGAATTTGTGTTGAAATTTGATGGTTGCAGAGCAAAAATAGGAGACATCCAGCTTGAGTTAAATGAAGATTTTATAAGCCAATCCACTGGTCTACCAGATGTGGGACAAAAATGGTTCAAAAACTCAAAGGTTGAAGAGGTTCCTTGGTCATTGTTGTTCACCTCAAGGAGAATTACCAGCTGCGACCGAGGTATGCCTGTCTCAGCTTTAAAACCTAGATGGCATGATCTGTTAGCTATTGTGAAATAGTTCGTTACCTGTGAGGGGATATATTGGCTGGTTTTCTTGTATCACTTGCGATTTCTTATGAGTTTTATCGATTTCCCCCTGAACATGCCCTATTTTCTCCTTCGAAGTTTACACAAAATGGCAAAGCAGTTTAAAAGGTAGAAGTGTGATTCTAGCTTGTTCCACCATTGTTTAATCAAGATTATCATTATACAACAGTTGAAATTAAACAATGATTGTTGGGATGTTTTTCTGTTGCGAAATGGTTTTGGTAGTAGTGAGTTGGGACAGGTTGGCAAGCCTGTCATCACAGAAACCCTCGTGAATCCTACCATCTCTCCTCCTTCCCTCTTCCCCTATGATCCTATTTCTAATTTGGAACCCTCGACCTATCCTGACACTACTCAACCCGACACTCTACCAGATTCTTATCCTAAGTGTGGTGTTAAGACTGTTAAAAAATCCACAAGGAAAAAGTGTAAAGGCAATGTTGATATCAATTATAAGAGTAAAAGGGTCACTCGTTGGGTTTCATGATGTGCCCGAAATAAACCCAAGCCCTGTGCAGACCAAAATGAAATTGTGTTAAACGAGGATTCTGATTCAGAAATTGAAATATTCTTGGCCAAAGAGTATCCATATTCATATGGAATTTGCTCTGATAAACCCTACGATTATGTTACAAACCTTCCACCGTGTCTAAAGGACAATCCCGATTTCCCTGAAATCAAACTCACTAATGAGCCTACAGGTCAAATGGAAAATTCCACACCTATTAATACTATCACTGCTAATACATAGTCTATTCAGCCACAATGTAATGAATGTCGATCATGGATCGATAGGTATTACAAAGACGTGCCTTTACATTAGTCTTGGCTTAAATCCTTGGAAGACCAGGTAATTTTTCTAACGAAGGAGAATAGAAGAATTCAATCCATAGCTCAAACCAAATAAAAACGTCAAAAAACCATAGGGTCTGTTGTTTTTAAGAACGTGGAAGCAACGACTGCAATAGTAAATTCAAAGATTGCTTGATTAAGTCGGATCCCTTAATTTGAGGTATGATTTTTTAAAATAATTTTAGGATGATTTTGTCATTTTCAAATTAGGATACATGATTTGTTTGCACAGATTACCTTTAGTTTGTTTTGATCGATTCAATAAAATATGATTCTAGTTATAATTATAACTAGCTACAGAATCGTGAGATTTTGTAGCTAGTTAGAAAAATTTGAATTACTTGTTTTGATAACTGAAAATACATCTGAAATCTTTTATTCTTATGTGTTTTCAGGAACCTATGATTTCTAAGGATATTTGAAGCACTGTTGGCATCTCTCAGCATACTATCTTTATGTTTTTTAGAATAGGCTGTTAGTTTTTGGTATCAAGTAGAATCTGGGAGGTTGCATCCCCCACATTTTTTGGAACAAATTAGATGTTATCAACAGGAAACGTTTTGTTCCTGTAACCTATATAAATKTGTTGTTTTGTAAACAAAKATCATGGMTACCTGGAGGAAAAAAACTATGGATTTATGATTGACAAACTTGAATCGAAGTTGATATTTACACAGCTTTAGCTTCTATATATCATGTTTTTATTCAAGTTATGATCATTTCGATTTGTAATTAGATTGTGACTGCTTTAGATATCATGGTTTATTTCAGATCGATATGATGAAATTTATATGATATCCATGTTTTATGTCCCATATATAACTGACAGTAATTACTCTGTTCAAATTTGAGATTAGAAGATTTATCTTCTTTATTCATTGAACATTTATACACAAATTTTCACAGCAACATTTATCTCAATGTGGCCATTTGTGAAATTATAAAATTGTTGTTACTATATCTCTTAT
>ML807299.1:128259-149153 GCA_009831015.1 Picea engelmannii
TTTGTTAAAATTAGAAGAAGTGAGGGCTCAAGAGAAATGGAAATTGGATCAACATCAACTCATTGTTAAAAGTTGGTTTGATTCCAACTCTGCCTCTGACAAAAATTTTGAGGTAGGTGACCTTGTCCTTAAATGGGACAAACCGCATGAGGGAAAAGGAGAGCATACAAAGTTTCAAAATTTGTGGCTAGGACCATTCTTAATTGCTCAGAAATTGGGTCCTAGTTCCTTCCGATTACAGAATTTAGAGGGACAACCGGACACCTATCCGATGAATGGCCAATCTCTAAAAAGGTATTTCGCCTGATGACACTCCCATGTACACTGTGTAAATATTTTTGTTTTGCTTGCTTTTTATTTTTCTTTGGTGGTTTGTTTTTATTTTTCCCTTATGCTTACCAGTTTTTCTTTTTGAGACGCACATGCCTGCACCATGAACTAGTTTAGATAAAGAGAACAAAACAATTTCCCCTCTAAAATGACTACTGAAGGTTGTTTAAGCATCAATTATGATATTTTTCTGAAGTTTGCAGCCATGTTAAAGAAAACTTGTTGTTTGAAAAGCGTTTCTTGATTTCAATCTGTAACTGAAGCTATTCACGATCATCCATAAAAAATTCTTCTTATGTTGTCCCTGTTCCTTAAGAGAACAACTCAGAGATGTCTCCCTGACCTTGAAAGTCGGTTTATTAACAAACTATCTCTATATCTTAATGAAGGACAGTTAAAAAATTTCCTCAAGGTCTGTAATTTACTAAGATATGTCCAAAAAACAGGATTTTCAGCGTCACCCTGCTCTATTAAATATATTTAAAACTAAATAAACCTTTAGAGAGCTATGGGAAGTGCTTGTAAACCCACCGGGATACTGAACAGGTCTGCTGGCAGTGGGTAAATGCATGCATGATGCCATGATAACTTCGTCGGGGTACTGAACAGGCCCACTGGAAGCGAAGCAATGTCAGGTATATGAAAATTCTCAGATAAGGAATCTTTTGACCTTAAATGTCCTTCATTCTGATCTGGAACTTCTTGGCAGGATACAGATATTAGAGTGGGTTAAATGGCATCCTTGTTGAGGCTATAGACGCTTGCTGGCAGCAGCATCTCTGTCAACACTATTGAAGATTTTAACTTTAATATCGTGACTCTCTTTTGTCAAGATTGTCATCAGTTTTCGTCTTTTAAAATAACAGTAATTTGAAACTAGAATGTTTTATAATTGATAATGATGTTCAAACAACTCCTTAGTTGTTTTCGATTTGAAGTTATTTTTTATTATCCCAATTTGGATTCATTTGTTTGGCAGAGATAACTGCTTCTACTAGTGTGTCACCATTGTTGGCAGTAAATAATACAATCTCTATTTTTACAAGCTGCCTACACAGGGTCTTTAAATTTTCGTTACTCGTCACAACCTTTCTCATTAAACGCCACTTGTCACTGGTCTTTTTCTACATGCCTGCTTTTCAATTTTTTTGTTTTCATGACTGTAAGCATGAAAACTCACAGCTGGAATTCATACTTCATTTTTTTTATTTTTATTAAAGGGTTAATGTTCATATGGTCTATTGTCAAATTGTCGTATTTCGCTATGAACATGGTTGTTTTCCTGGTTATAACCCTTTAGTCTTAGACACACCTTGGTTACATGAGTATAAAACCTCCACTCATTTAGCATTCGACTAATGTCAATGGGGTTTTGATTTATAAAATTTTTAATGGTTCAATTGTTTATTTGATACATTAATCTTGGTGTTCAAGTCGTGGATATGCATACTATTGTTTTCAATTGTTCTGATCATTGTGCGTACCATTATGCCAAGGTGTCATTCCAAGTACAACATGGTATTATATCTTTGCATGGCCTCGATCTACATGATCTCTCTCGCACGCATGGTAATTAACGCTCCTGCCTACCATTTCGAGCTGTCTTTGCATTGCATTGAGGAAACTCGGGGCGATGGCTCTGTGTTTATTCTATCAAACCCTACCTCTGAATCCCGTGTTGATTCCCTGTTGATAGCCATGGATCCTATGGTGAGGATTGATCCCAATGGCATCCATACATTTTTATCATTTGACAATGCCAGAGATGAGTTAGAAAGAAACGACTGGCGTGTGTTTGTTGAAAAGTTCGAGGGTTTTAACCTAAGAGTTGCTCAAGAATTCAAGTTGACATTCGACGGTTGCAGAGAAAAAATAAGAGATGTCCAAATTGAGTTAAATGAAGATTTTATAAGCCAAGCCACCGATCTACCAGCTGTGGGACAAAAATAGTTCAAAAACTCAAAGGTTGAAGAGGTTCCCTGGTCATTGTTGTTCACCTCAAGGAGAATTACCAGCTACGACCGAGGTATGCCTGTCTCAGCTTTAAAACCTAGATGGCATGATCTGTTAGCTATTGTGAAACAATTTGTTACCTGTGAGGGGAGATATGGGCTGGTTTTCTTGTATCACTTGCGATTGCTTATGAGTTTTATCGATTTCCCCCCGAACATGCCCTATTTTCTCCTTCGAAGTTTATACAAAATGGAAAAGAGGTTTAAAAGGCAGAATTTTGATTCTAGTCTGTTCCACCATTGTTTAATCAAGATTATCATTATACAACAGTTGAAATTAAACAATTATTGTTGGGATGCTTTTCTGTTGCGAAATGGTTTTGGTAGCAGTGAGTTGGGACAGGTTGACAAGCCTGTCGTCACAGAAACCCTCATGAAGCCTACCATCTCTCCTCCTTCGCTCTTTCCCTATGATCCTATTTCTAAGTTGGAACCCTCGACATATCCTGACACTACCCAACCCGACACTCTACTAGATTCGTATCCTAAGGGTGGTGTTAAGACTGTTAAAAAATCCACAAGGAAAAAGTGTAAAGGCAATGTTGATATCAATTATAAGAGTAAAAGGGTCGCTCGTTGGGTTTCATGATGTGCCCAAAATAAACCCAAGCCCGGTGCAGACCAAAACGAAATTGTGTTAAGCGAGGATTCTGATTCAGAAATTGAAAGATTCCTGGCCGAAGAGTATCCATATTGATATGGACTTTGGTCTGATAAACCCTACGATTATGTTACAAACCTTCCACCGTGTCTAAAGGAAAATCCTGATTTCCCTGGAATCAAACTCACTAATGAACCTATAGGTCAAATGGAAAATTCCCCACCTGTTAATACTATCACTGCTAATACACAGTCTATTCAGCCGCAATGTAATGAATGTCGATCATGGATCGATAGGTATTACAAAGACGTGCCTTTACTTCAGTCTCGGCTTAAATCCTTGGAAGACCAGCTGAATTTGCTAACAAAGGAGAATAGCAGACTTCAATCCATAGCTCAAACCAAAGACAAACACCAAAAAACCACAAGGTCTGTTGTTTTTAAGAACGTGGAAGCATCGACTGCAATAGTAAATTCAAAGATTGCTTGATTAAGTCAGATCCCTTAATTTGAGGTATGCTTTTTTAAAATAAGTTTAGGATGATTTTATCTTTTTCAAATTAGGATACATGATTTGTTTGCATAGATTACCTTTAGTTTGTTTTGATTTATTTAATACAATATGATTCTAGTTATAATTATAACTAGCTACAGAATCGTGAGATTTTGTAGCTAGTTAGAAAAATTCGAATTACTTGTTTTGATAACTGAAAATACATCTGAAATATTTTATTCTTATGTGTTTTCAGGAACCTATGATTTCTAAGGAGATTTGAAGCACTATTGGCATCTCTCAGCATACTATCTTTATGTTTTTTAGAATAGGCTGTTAGTTTTTGGTATCAAGTAGAATCTGGGAGGTTGCATCCCCCACATTTTTTGGAACAAATTAGATGTTATCAACAGGAAACATTTTTTTCCTGTAACCTATATAAATGTGTTGTTTTGTAAACAAAGATCATGGCTGCCTAGAGACAAAAAAATATGGATTTATGATTGACAAACTTGAATAGAAGTTGATATTTTCACAGCTTTAGCTTCTATATATCATGTTTTTATTCAAGTTATGATCATTTCGATTTGTAATTAGATTGTGACTACTTTAGATATCATGGTTTATTGCAGATTGATATGATGAAATTTATATGATATCCATGTTTTATGTCCCATATATAACTTACAGTAATTACTCTGTTCAAATTTGAGATTAGAAGATTTATCTTCTTTATTCATTGAACATTTATACACAAATTTTCACAGCAACATTTATCTCAATGTGGCCATTTGTGAAATTATAAAATTGTTGTTACTATATCTCTTATATGTTCTGTCATTCACATTCAATCATTACTGCTTCGCGTTTATGAGAAGAATTTGTAAGATCTGTTGCGGTTTACCTCATCAAACAACGAAATTGGATATTGTACACAGGACGAATAGGAGATGTGATTACAGGTTAGTTTGCTAGTTTTATTTTATTAGTTTAATTAATATAGAAATTTCTTGTAATCTAAACACATTTTACTATTCATCTCTGTTTTAAATTAGACAAATTTCTATTTCATTTCTTGTTTATAAACGTTATAAATAAATAAATAAATAAAAAAGATTGAATGATAGTTTTGTTTTCGTTAAATAAATCAATCCATATTCGATTTTCGTAGATTTAGATTAAAATTTGCATTCTGTAAATGTTATACATATATTAGAGATATAATCATTTGGATATATTGTACATAGAATAAGTAGAGATATTTTATAAATACTAGTTAGTAAAATGTAAGTATATTTTAGATTTGTATATAGTTTTCAGCGAGTGTTTTTCATTAAGTTATTTTCTTTAGTTTTGTTTTTCACTTTCTTAGCACTTAGATTAGCCAACGGAGCCGCTAAACCCGTCAGAGTGGATTAATCCAAACGGATTGGGTTAAGTAGACAACCCCGGACCATATTCACTCCTCCGGTTGAGGAGCAATCAATTTCTCCCGTCAACACGTTGTGATAACCTTTGCTGAATTATTCCATTTCCTAGGAGAGTGAGTCGTTCGTCTCCAGCATAATATTGTCATTTTCTCTCATGTATTGATCATGTTCTCCCTTCGTAAAAAACACACATGTTTTTTTGTCATCGCAACAATGCATTTGGTCTTGGAACATTTGATCAAAATCCTCATTTGCGTAATTATTTTCGAACGAAGGTCTTGTTTGTTGGTCGCCCTTTACTCTCTGCTCCCTCTGTCTGATCTAAGGGAACTGACCCCTTCTGAGGTTCTGATTTCTAGGCTAGGGGTCATGTTATTCTCGGGCAGTGGTTTCGATGCCATTAGATTTACCTAGACCTTGATTCATCGTTCATCATGGCGTCTAGATTTTCTGATCTCCTTTCTCTCAGCAGTAAAGAATTTTTTTTTTCGAAGGAATCAGCGTATCGCAGTTGCATAGCCCCAGGAGGTGGGTGGACTTATGCGAGGAATTGAGTTATACACCCTCATGAAACGGGCTGAAAATTCTTGCACTGTCTCCTCCGACGCCCTCTTCATATTATTGTACTGCGCCAGCAGCTGCAAGGGGTTCTTATTGTCTCCTCATCTGGTAATGAAAGACTTTTCAAATGTGGTGAAGTCTTGGATGCTTGCTGCTGGGAGGGATTTGAACCACTTCCTCACCTCCCCCGATAGAATCTGTGCGAACAATCTCATATTTGTGTCTGCATAGTCCACCTCCTCTAGGTCGACAAAATCATTGAACCAATCCAAATGCTTTTGGGATGAAACGTTCCCTTCAACATCATAGAGCTTGATCCTCTAGCTATAATTTTGGGGAAAATCATGCATTTGGGCTGGCAGAATGAGGGGGGGAAATTTGGCGGCCAAGGCTCTAGGAGGGCTAGGGATTTGGGTAATGTTCTTAGGTATCAGATCTCAAAACCTCTTTTGGTCGAAGACTATATCGTCCAAACTGGTCTCCGACTTAGACCTGAACAGGGTTTTCTCAAACAAGGCATCAAAATCAAGGTCATAGATGCTTTGCGCATCGTTTTTGGGTAAGGACAAGCTTCTGTCCAAGTAATAGAACAGGTCTAGTGCTTTCTCCTTATCTTGCGCAGAAGTTTCTCAGGGTCGCACACATGTAGGGTTTGGGTCAGGATTTGCTCTGGTATATATTGTCTTTAGAGCCAGGGTTCCTAAATCACGCTACTTTGTGCTACTAGTATTTTTATTGGAGTCACCAGGGTAAAGGTTTCAGCCAATATAGATGTTTGTCCCTCTGTTACCCTTAGGGGTCAAAACTATAACTTTAGTCGTTCTCCTAGGGAAAATTTATTCAATTCCATCCCCGACAGCGGTGCCAGAATGTTAGCTCACTGTAAACTTCATTCGACTGAGAAAAAAATGACAGAGACAACCTACAAACCAAATTTAAGATCTGAAACTATCCTTTCAGACCAGGAGAGAGCTCTCTCGGGAGAATTTGTCTCAGTACAGGATATGGATTTAAGCTATTGGCTAGATTTAACACCTTTGAATGGTAAGTTCTGGTTTCATTGGCAAAAAGGAGTAAGACCTCGACCTATGGAGTCGATTTAAGAAAACAATAGAAACAAATGACTCAATGAATGAACTTGAGAGGATAAAGGCTAAGCGAGAAAAAAATTTCAGTCTAAAATCATTATGTGTGGCGAGGGGGGGAAAAAAACATAAAACAACTCGAAGCACCACTGAGGATGAATTCAGAGTTCACTTAGAGGAAAGACAGTTTGTCTAAATGGCATGAATCCCAGGTTTGAAAATACATTCCTATTTAGACAGAAATAGATATGAATAAATAATATAGGAAGTACGTACGTATAGAAAGGAAACAATACATCCAACTTCTACAATTAGAATATTTTCATCAAAGCTTAAGGACTTTTTCATTAAATTTCGATTGAGCTCAAACTACATTCAATAGTCATTGTCTACACTATGAAACCGGAACTTACCATTCAAAGGTGTTAAATCTAGCCGACAACTTAAAGTCGTATCCTGTATCGAGACAAAGTCTCCCAAGAGAGCCCTATCCAGGTCTGAAAGTCTAGTTTCGGATCTCAAAGTTGGTTTGTAGGTTGCCTCTGTCATTCGTTTCCTAGCCGAGCGAATTTTACAGTGAGCTAACATACGGAAACACCATAAGGTGAAACTTCAAATAAAAGATTTCAATTTATAATCAGAACTCTACATCGTACGCTTGGGAGGAGTAGACGTGGTTTTAGGAGTCCAGTAGTTACAAACCTTGGGAACTTTCTTGGTCAATCACCAGAAACATTTCATCAAATTCAAGTGGAAAGGGAAAATCTATAAATTATATGGGTTTAAACCTCCCCAAACACAAGTTGTATCATCTCAACAGATGGAAAAGATGACCAGGAATGGAGTAACTTCCTATTTCATCCAATGCCATCAGATGGAGATGCAAGAATCATAACAATATAACTCTAGATATCTATAAATCCAAGCACTAGTTCAAAAACACAAAATATATTTCAAGACATCCCCATGGAATTACCATCAGAAAGAAGAAGTGAACATATAATTGAAGTTAAGTTAGGATCAAGTCCAATCAAGGTTAGACCATACAGATACCCCCATCATCATAAAAAAAATAGAAAGGTTAGTCCAAGAACTATTAAAATGTGGCGTTATCATAAAAAGAAAAAGTCCATATGTAGCTCCAGTAGTGTTAGTATGAAAGAAATATGGTTCTTTCAGGTTGTGCATAGACTACCGAGGGTTAAACAAGATAACAATCAAAAACAAATTTCCCATCCCATTCATCAATGAGATGTTGGATGAACTTCATGGAGCTAGATATTTCTCAAAACTTGATTTGAGATAAGGGTATTATCAGATTAGAGTAATATTAGAAGATGTAGCCAAGATCGCCTTCCAGACACATGAAGGACACTACGAATTCAATGTGATTCCTTTTGGGATAACTAATGCCTTTGTTACCTTTCACGTAGCTATGAATGAACTATTTCATCCATACTTGAGAAAATATGTGTAAGTCTTTTTTGACGACATCCTCATATATAGAAAAATATGGAAGGAACATATGAATCATTTGGGACAAGTACTGTCTCTCCTGGAAGACAAACAATTCTATGCAAAATTGTCAAAGTGCACATTTGGCAAGGAGGAAGTAGAGTATCTCAGTCACATCATATCCAAAGATGGGGTCAAGGTAGATCCAAATAAAATCAAAGAAATCATAGAATGGCCTAAATAAAAAATCATATCTAAGTTAAGAGGATTTCTAGGGTTAGTTGGGTACTATCAAATATTCTTCAAGAACTATGCTCATTTAACTACTCCCTTAACAAATATCCTAAATAAAAACTCCTTTCAATGGAAAAAGGAAGCAAAAAAATTGTTTTGAAGATTTAAAGAAAATTATGTCCACAACCCCTATGTTAGCAACACTTGAATTCTTGAGACCCTTCATAATCGAATGTGATGCCTCACATTTTGGGATCATAGCAATATTGATGCAAGATGAACACCCAATAGCATTTGAGAGTAGGAAACTAAACAAAAATGAATTCTTATAGTTCACATACAACAAGGAAATCCTTTCAATCATGCATGCATTAATAAAATGATGACAATACCTTTTGGGAAGAAAGTTCTTGATACGTACATATCATAATAGTCTCCAATACTTGTTACAACAAAAAACATTGACAACTGAAAAACAGAAATGGATAGATAAAATTTCCATGTTTGATATGGAGATACTACATAAAGGGAAAAATACAACATAGCGGTTGATGCTATCTCACGAAAAGATGAAGAAACACAAGTTTTTGCGGTATCAATATCAATTCTCGAATGGTTGGAAGAAATTCGAACCGAGTATGCAAAAAAGCCATAGACCTATTCCATAATCAATGATTTAAATCATTACCCCAAGTTTGAGTGGAAGAATGGCATCTTATGTTATAAGGGAAGAATTTATTTAAATACCAGTTCATGATTTAAATCCAAGTTTCTTCAAGAGTCCCATGATTGTCCAGTTGCATGTCACATTGGATTTTTCAAAACATACTATAATGCATGTAAATCATTCTTTTGGAAGGGGATAAATGCAGATATTTGGAAATATGTAGCAGAATGTGACCTTTGTTAGAGCAACAAGAGTGACATATATTAAACCATGGGTTACTCCACGTGTTACACATTCCCAACCAAAAATGGGAAGAGATCTTAATGGATTTCATTGACAAATTACCCATATCAGAAGGGAAAGATAAAATATTAGTGGTAATAGACAGATTAACCAAGTATGCACATTTTAATGGAGTAAGGAAAACATACTCCACAAAACAAATAGAGAAAGTATTTTGTAAAAATATTTACAAGTTAAATGGGTTCCCCAAAGTTATCATCAGTGATAGAGACACCAAGTTTAAAGGGAATTTCTGGAGAGATTTTTGGAAAAAAAATGGACCTCTCTTAATATGAGCTCAACCTACCATCCTCAAATAGATGGTCAAACATAAATTGCCAATAGATGCTTAGAAACCTAGCTTCATTGTTTTGTCATCAACAAGAGAAATAAATGGTTTGAATGGTTTCACCTTGCTGAATGGTGGTATAATTCCACATATCACACATCAACCAAAATGACACCATTCCAAGCACTTTATGGATATGAACCCCTGACTTGGAAATAGTTAGACACAAGTCAAACAAAATTTTCATCTGTAAAAGATCATTTAGATGAAAAAAAAAATGTTCAATTACTCAAGGAAAAATTAGCAGTTGCAAGGAACCGAATGAAGCAACAAGCTGACCAAAACCGAATAGAAAGAGAATTCAAAATTGGAGAAAGGGTATTTGTAAGACTTCAACCTTATAAACAATTATCTCTTAAACACCAAGGAAATAATAAGTTGGATCCAAAATTTATGGACCATATCAAATTAACAATAAAATTAGTCATGTAGCTTATGGGTTGGACTTACCAGATAAAAGTTGTATCCACAATGTTTTTCGTGTATCTTGTCTAAGAAGAGTCTTAGGGAAACACCGAAAGGTGTAGACAATGCTTCCTATGTTGGACGAGGAAGGAATAATAATTTTGGATCCCCAAGCCATTATTGCCACCAGAGAAAAGAGATTGCATTCTCAAGTAATCAAGGAGTATCTTATTAAATGGAAAAATATTCTGGAAAAAGACACAACATGGGAGTCATAACACTTTCGCCAGTTACATCCTTCTTTACCATTGCTTTGAGGATAAAGAAAATTTTAAGGAAAGGACAATGTTATAATAATAAATAAAGGTAACAATAAATAAAAAGAAAGAAGAAAAATAAATAATAATAAATAATAATTATAGTTATAATTTAAACATTAATGTATTAAAAGTCATGAATAAAATTCATGACTCTTCATAAAAGTCATGTGGGACCCTATATAATGGGCCTTCCATCATTGTAATAATCATCATATTTTAAAAAGAATACCAAGGCTTCTATAGGGAGCCTATAAAGAACACTAAGAGCAAGAGATCTAAAAGTAATATTTCTAAATTAG
This sequence comes from Picea engelmannii, assembly GCA_009831015.1. Lineage (NCBI taxonomy): Eukaryota > Viridiplantae > Streptophyta > Pinopsida > Pinales > Pinaceae > Picea > Picea engelmannii. Next base: position 138,782 of record ML807299.1, read on the forward strand.
AATATAATCCATGACAATAATTCCTCTGTTAGTATATTTAGACACTTAGGAGTTAGTTAAGATCAAGTTGGTCTAGTGTTTTGTTAGGTTAACATGTGTTTCTTTATTATGAATTTGTAATCCGATGGTCACGATATGCTCCCAACATAGAGTTATATGACAACTCATATTCTCCTCGATCTTAATGGCTACATTGATCCATGGATTAACACATGATTTCTCCATGATATTTATTTAAATAGAATGGACAGTCATTTTCCAATTATAGATTGTGAGAAACTCTTTGCAATATATTTTCTTTTTCATTAATAAATTTCCTCAAGTAGCCACATTGGTTGGGGTTGTGGATGTTTCCCCACAGGGGTTTTTCCAAGTAAAAAAATCAGTGTGTTGATCTTTGATCCGGTTGTGTGAGTGGTTACTAAAGGTGTTCTTCCTCTGTTGGAATACCTTACCAACTTCTACTTTCCATCTGGCTCTTTGGTTACCGTTTATGCCTTTTTTTTTAGAAGCGCATAACTTTCACATTTGAAGTCTGTTTTTAGTGTCGTTTTTTTTTAAATAACCTAATTGTTATAGAGCTTTCCATCCAGATCATCAATTTTAAATTTTAAATCCATATTCTCTACATATTTAATATGGATTTTCCTAGTGAGATTTTTCTTATCAGTACCAACTACTTGTCATGGAAATCCCATTTGGAATATGTATTAACAAGTAAAGGATTGTACCAGATTACCTTTGGAAAAGAACAAGAACCCATTGATGACGAAAAGAAAGTCAAATGGGATAATAAGAGTGATGAAGCACATGGACTAATCAAAATGTCCATCTCTCATGATTTAAGGTTTCACATTTAAGAAATTGATTCCCCCGATGAAGCTTGATAAAATATTCAAGCCGTGTTTGGTAAACATAATATTATTTGAGCAACTAGTTAGAAAATCAATTAATGAATTTAAGTCCCAATGATTTTTCTTGCACTGAAGATTATTTATCTAAGTTCAAAACACTTAGAATTTTATGTATAGACTACAAATTAGATCTGAAGGAAGATCAATGCATATATGTTATTATTTCCAAGCTTGGTCGTGCATATTATGTCTTTGTATCTACCTTTTATGCCACTAGAGAATCTTTAAGGAGTACTTATAAAAAACACTCTCTTGAGTATTTTTGTGATGTTATGATTCAATAACAAGATAAGATTATACAACTTGGATTGATCAACACTATAGGTACATCCAACAAAGCCATAGTTTCCCAACAAAAAAATAAATCCAAGAATCCCAAGAAGCAACATCCTCACCACAACAACAAGAAAAACAAGGTTCCCAAACCCTCTTCGCCAACTTCTACTCCTAATGGTGACAAAGGAGAAAGATCCAAAAGTAAGAACACTCACAAACATTGCAACTTTTGTGGGAGAGATGGTCATGTGGGATTTGGAGTTTAAATCTTTTTTAAAATGGAAGCCTTAGAAGAAACAATGAAGAAGCACCACATCAATATTGATTCTTCTTCTTTTGGACATGCACTTTCTGCTTTTGGTTTCTACTTCAATGAAACTTATACATCTTCTTATGATGAGTGGGTTATTGATTATGGAGCATCTATCATATGGATAAGGGTAAATCCATATTTTCTTCTCTAAATTAATGTAACACCAAATAAATATTTTTTGGTGATGATAGATCTCTTAGTGTCTTCCATTGGATGTATCTTAGGTGGTTGGGAGGAATGATTTTTACCCTCCCCACCCAGATTCAATTCCTTGTTAGTGACATGTTGTTCCCTTAAATAGGTATATAATATGCTCTTGTTGTTGATCCCCCATTGTTATGAAAATAATTGTCCTCCCTATATTCTCTCACGGAGTTTGTGGGGGGGGGGGTTCCGTGGATGTAGCAAGCACTGGTATCCGATGTCGTGAACCACATGAATTTTTTTTCCATGGGAAGTAGCTTGGGTTGTTGGGAGGAATGATTTTTACCCTCCCCACCCAGATTCAATTCCTTGTGAGTGACATGATGTGCCCTTAAATGTGTCTATAATAGGCTCTTGTCGTTGAGCCCCAATATTCTAAAAATACTTGGCCTCCCTTTGTTCTCTCATGGATTTCGGGGGGGTTTTCTATGGATGTAGCAAGAAATGATATCTAGTTCCATGACTCACAAGAAAAAAAATATATATCTTAGTGTCGTAGGGTTTGGAATGATAGATAATGGTCATTTCAATGATGTATTATGTGCTCCAAGTATTTCCTGCAACCTTTTATCAATGAATTAGATCACTCAATCAGGTGAAGGTAAAACCATAGATTTTTCACCTCACCAAGTTGTAATCAAGGATTTAAAAGATCCCAATCATGTCTTAGCAATTGGAATTGTTGATGATATTACTAGGTTGTACAAGTTTGACAACTTTGGGTCATCATCATTTCCATCAATTTTTGTTGCTCATAGCGATGACTTGAGAAAAATTTGGCATGAAAGGTTTAGTCATATAAACTATCACTCATTGAAACAACTATGTAATCAACACATGGTGACTGGTCTTCATCTTTTTTCTTGCAGATATGGTGTTTGTTCCAGTTGTGTTCTCAACAAACATCACCGGGAAAGTTTTGACAATTGTGCCTCTTGGAATGCCTCAACTCCTTTGCAGCTTGTTCACATTGATTTGTGTGGAAGGATTTCTTCTCCTTCTTTCTCTGGGTGTAAGTATTTCTTAACTTTCATTGATGACTTGTCCAGACACACTTGGATTTACTTCTTAAAACTTAAGAGTCAAGTTTTTGACAAGTTTTTGGCGTAAAAGGTCCTTGTAGAAAACAATTTGTACATCAACTTCAAAGGTTAATAACATATAATGGAGGTGAATATGTGAACAATAAACTTACAAGTTACTGCACTGCAAAGGGAATTCATATGCAACATACTGATCCATATACACCACAACAAAATGGTGTTGCTGAGAGAATGAATTACACATTAAAATAAATGACTAACTGTATGATCTAATCTAAGGGATTAAGTCTCCATTATTGTGAGGAAACCATCAATTGTGAAAATTACATAGTAAATCACACTCCCACAAAGGCTCTAAAAAATATAACATCGGAAGAAGCATGCACTAAAATTAAGCCAGATGTAAGCCACAATAGTGTATCATGGGCTCACATTCCTGATGAGAAAAGGAAAGCTTTATATCTTAAGTGTGAGAAGCGTATTTTTGTTAGATATTTTGAAGATGTCAAAGCTTATATAATTCTTCAACCTCATTCCAATGAAATTATTATTATAAGAGATGTTAAATTTGGTGAAAATCTCTTGGCCTATGAGCCTAATTCGAATTTTGTGTCATCTTCGACCTACAATCCATATTTGATGTTTGTGCCATTTTCTATTCATATTCCGGTTTCTTCTTCTTCAGATGATGATAGTGAGGATGAAAATCCACCTCCGCTTTCTCACCTTCCTCTATATGAGTCCATTGAACATGAACACCAACACCATCAATTTTGATATGGGTATGTTCAACACGAGATGCAACTGGTGATCTTGTCGGTGATCCTTCATATTAGCATCAAACATGTTCATAGTTCCAGTGAGCCTCTTCTCTTTTGGCTCAAGTTTCAAAGACTCATAATCCAAACACATTTTTAGAAGCTTCAGGTCATCTATATTGGGACACAACAATTAATGAAGAGCATCGCTATTTAATGGAGAATGATACTTGGGATCTTGTACCTCTTATAAAAGGAAGAAAACTTGTCATATGTAAATGGGTGTACATAAATAAATATGCATCAAATGGAAGTGTTAAAATACACAAGGCCCAATTAGTTTCCAAAGGGTTCTCTCATGTTGAAGGCATTGACTATAATGAAACCTTTTCCCCCGTAGCCAAAATCAATTCCATTTTCCTTGTTCTAGCCCTTTCTACCTCACATAAATGGGAGGTCCATCAAATGGATGTTAAATTTACCTTCTTGCATGGGGATTTGCAAGAAGAAATCTACATGGAAAAACCTCCTGGCTATGTCTAGAATGACTCCAGCCTTGTTTTTCTCCTTAAGAAATCTCTTTATGGTCTTAAGCAAGCTCCTTGAGCTTGGCATGCCACAATGGATAGATTTCTTCTTGACACCAATTTTTCTAGATGTCATTATGACCCTAATGTCTATACCAAGAAAGTAGGAATCCGTATCATAATAATTTTTCTTTGTGTTGATGACCTTATCCTCACTGGTAATGACCCTAAACTTTTAAACCATGTGAACTATAGCCTTAAAAATAAATTTGAAATGGCAGACTTAGGTTATTTGCATTATTTCATTAGCCTCTAAATATTGCAAACCAATGAAGGAATCTTTCTTTCTTAGTTTAAGTATGCTTGTGACCTTCTTCACCGCTTTCACATGGATGATTCTAAACCAACCCCTTCTCCCTTCTAGTTTGGAGTCGAAATTGCTACCACTTGTAATTCTCCCAAAGTTGATGCCACTTTGTATCGTTAGTTTTTTGGTAGCCTCTTATATTTGACTCATACCCATCCTGGAATTTCCTTTGTTGTTGACATTTTTTCCTGATATATGTAAACACCCCATGAAATCCATTGTAAAGAAGCTAAAAGAATACTTTAGTATGTCTGGGGTACAATTCAGTTTGGGATACATTACAGTTTAGGGGGGACTCCTTTGTTGGTTCGTTTCATTGATTCAGATTGGGTCGACAACCCTGATGATCAAAATTCTACTACATGTTATGTTTTTAGATTTGGTTCTGGACCTGTCACTTGGTCTTGTAAGAAACAATAGGTGATTTTTCTTTCTTCAACTAAAACTGAGTACCAAGTAGCACTTAATGCAAGTCAAGAATCCTTGTGGCTTCAAAAGATCCTTTTAGAGTTTGTGTTCTAGTAGCAACATCCGACCACCCTCTGGTGCAAACATTAGAGTAGCATAAAGATTTCCAAATATCCAGTTCAAAATTAGTACAACAAACACACCGAGCTACACATGCACTTCATAGAAAATCTCATTCATGATTGATTTATTTAAGTGTTATTTTTCCTTACAAAAGATCAAGTTGCAGACATATTCACAAAGTGTCTTACAGAAGCAAAGTTTTTCAAAATTTGATCTATGTTAGGAGTTCAAGAAGTTGACATTAATGAGGGATAGGCTTTGATGCCTCCTTCCTTCTCCTATTGTGTCGCCTTTGTAAATCCTTCAATCCTATCCCAAGTTGTTCTTAAGGGGGGGTGTTAGGATATTTAGACACTTAGGAGTTAGTTAAGATCAACTTGGTCTATTGTGTCATTAGGTTAAAGTGTGTTTCTTAGAATGTTTATTTATTATGAATTTGTAATTCTACAGTCACAATATGTTCTCTATGTAGAGTGATCCAATGACTCATATTCGCCTCGATCTTAATAGCTACATTGATCCGTGTCTTAACACCTGATTTCTCTATGATCTCTATTTAAAGAGAATGGAGGGTTATTTTTTGATGATAGATTGTGAGAAACTCTCTTTAATATATTTTCTTTTACATTAATAAATTTCCTCAATTGGCCACGTTGGCTTGGGCCGTGGATGTTTCCGCACAGGGGTTTTACAACATAAAAAACATTAGTTTGTTGATCTTTGATTTGGTTGTGTGAGTGGTTACTGAAGGAGTTCGTCCTATTTTGGAATACCTATGTTGTTTAACATCATCTCCACAAGTTCAAATTCTCTATCTATAATAGAGTTCTCAATTCTAAAAAATAGCAAGACTAAACTAAGGATAACCCCTAGCTCATATTCATGCAAAATTACTGCATCAATCAACCCTTCAATCAATACTTGATTGAAGGGATCTCATCCTAAACATCCCTATAATAAGGGACCTATCTTTTAGGGACCAAATCCCCTTCTATTATTGACCCTCCTAAATCATGGATTCAAATTGAGATGGTGTTGGATTTGGTGCCTTAGGTCATTGAAGGCTTAGCATGCCTTGGAGGTTGAAGATGGGACACAATCCCCCTTTTCTCTCATTTAGATGTTGGTGAACAATCCCCTTGAAATTCAACCTACTTGAGCAATGGGTTAGTACATACTTAGACATGCATGAAATTATCAAATCATAACTAAACAAAGATACATCAAACACTCAATTATCCAAATAATCTTATTAATATCCAATTTCACAAAACCTAATATGTTTGTATTAATCATGGTCAAAGTAGGTCTTATGGAGTACAAAAGAGGTCATAACATCAAGAAACTGGGTCTTAATATGCATCAATTAGGAGGCCCATGATCACCCCCTAGCTTAAGATTTTGCAGACCCTTATGAAAGCCAAAAATGTTGATGTAGTTGTTGTTGCCTCTCTTTTTGTTTTACTGCTACTTCCCTCTACATGCCCACCTAATGTCATAGACCACAAATCGGGTAATGGAACCTTTTCCATGATACCCAACATATCTTTCTACCTTCTTCAATTCTTCCCTATCCTTATCTTCATATAATTATGCCATTGGTGGAGGGTGTAGTAGGAGAGGGGGGTTGAACCTAAGCCCAATCCAATTGAGCTTGACCTTCCTTAATTGGTTCTTTCACACCTAGTCCCTAAACATGGAAACTTATAGGTTGTTGGGAGAATGAGGTTCAACCCTTTGGAGGTCATTTTGTAAGAAATTCCCCCTCCTTTAGCATGATAGGGTTCATTCTTCCCTTATGATCCTGATTGTGTCTTCAAAATGGGAAATTTCCCTTGTCTAATTTTCCTCCAAGAGAGGAATAATATCCAAGTTAGAAGTGAGGGCCACATGACTACTAATGATTTATTCAGGCTTGATGGCCTCTGATCTAAACCATAGGTAATTGTTCATTTATTTCTCTCTATACTTTTTCAATTTAGTTTCCCTTACCTCATTATTGTGTATCCAAGAGCATAAGGTTGTAGTTGAACTTCCCCTACATATGGATTGAGGGACCAATTGTAGGGGTTAGGTAAGGAAAATTTGTGTAGGAAAAACTCACTAAGTTGAGCCCTTTCCTCTTCATTACTCTCTTGTTAGGTGTATATAAATTCCCTAAGGGTGTCCTCACTATAGGGAATCTTTCTTACAAACTTTCCCATTTGTAATTTCTGCCACTACTCTTAAGGAAAAGGGTGTATATTTTGGCTCCCTAATTGTAATTTAGCATTTCCTTTGATATCTTTGGAATCTTAGAGATGGAGGTTTCCATGATCTCCACTTTCTTAGTTTGTCTAGCCAATTCTTTCTTTGTTGTAGCCAACTCTTCCCTCGAGGATCTATTTTCATCCTTTAATTGCCTTCTGTTGTCTATTTTCGACATCTTCATTATTCAAAACTTCTCCTTCATATTGGTCAATTGTTGTAGTAATTCATATGCACTACTTTTCCCTCCAATTTCCTCCATTTTTCTATTGTTATCCTCTTTTATGATTTTCCACTTAAGGGCCTCAACCTTTGCTACTTCTAATTCACATAAAGTGATATGCATAATTAATTCTGTTTTTGGAGATTATACCTTCTTCTATTTCTATGTTTTTGATGGGTCTTTACTAGGGATAGGGATTTCCACCAAGTTCATTATTGTGGTAGAGAGGGGTGTGATCATCTTAGGAATTGTTTGGGACCTTGTCCTGGCCCTTATAAAGGTACACCCACCTCTTCCTGGAGCTTGTATCCTCTCCTTTATCTTTTCAAGGGGATTTTCTCTAGGGTCCCCATCCTTATCAATGTGGAAACTATCTCCCTATATTCATATTTTATTTATATTCTCTTGTGATATTTTATTCTCCTTAAGGCTTCTAATTTTCCACCCTTCTTTTTCTTCTTGTGTCTCTCATTGGGATGGGTTCCTTAAAAAATTGTTGCGAGGCCACAAATTGTTCTCTATTCATGTTAAAATATTCATCTCGAGATATCATAATCACTTGTCTCTCTAAGGCATCATAAACTATAATTTTAATGAGGCCATGGTGGGCCAATGACTCTTCCTTACCCTTATTCACATTCGATATCATTTCTTTCAAGGGTTGCATCAAGAAATATAAGATACTAAGGTTCTACCCAAGCCTTTGGTGAAACATGTTTCTCAGTTGGTGAACAAATATGAAATTATAAGCATAAAGCATGATTAATATTCCCTCACCGGTTATGTATTTCAACAAGTGGTATGCCACCTCTTCCCAAGGCTTTGGTAGACTTTCCCTCTTTAATCCATTTTTATTATCCTCTAGTTCCTCATAACTCATGAAAAATAACTTCTTGGGATCAATGGTAAGTTGTCTATCCTCCTTGTCCTAAGATAGACCCATCAAGAGGCCTGAGACTCCACTGATGATAGCCTCATTCACTTGTATTTACATACCTCTTATAGTAGTAATGTAGTCACGCATTATGACATTGTGGAAGTTAAGTGCAAACTCGGTTGCCACTTATTCATCATACCCTTGTGACCTATCAAAGTAAACCAACCAATTTTATTGTTGAAACACTTCCACTACCTCAATATTGTTATACACTTTGGAGGTCTCTGTGGGCTCCCTTATATTAAAACGACCCCCCATATTGCAATTTGATCTTTGAGTTGGGTAGTCTATAGGTTAGAAACATAGGGAAAGATTACTATCCAAGAATACTTTACAGTAGGGGATGTCAGATATAGGTATTATGACCCCTTGGTTTTCTAATGTGAAGGGAAAATTAAAGAAAAAAAAGAGGTGTAGACTTTGAAATATTTTAGTCAATGATTACAATACTTTCCAAGGGGAGACAAACAGACTCTGGGTCCTTAAATTGGGAATTGTGGAAACAAAGAAATGCCCATATTCATAGGGTTTCAAAAATGATAACCCATATTTAGATATTTCAATGCTTTGGAATCCCTATAATTATAGGATATAATTCCTATAGGAATTCCATTCTCATCCAAGTTCAAATTTGAAATAAAAATGCAACTACATTATCCTTAGGAAGGTAGGGTTACACTTCTCTTATGACATTTCAGTTCAAAAATTTATGGGCAAATTTTTTATTTTGGACTAAACTTTAGCTCTACTTGGACAACCAAGGGTGGTGCACTTTGAGTATACTGAGTGACAATATATTGTGCACAATATTTCCTAATTTTGACTCCCTATACCAATTTTTGAGAATAAGGGTCAAGTAAAATGTGTGGGCTCAAGCAATTCTAATGATAGTTTTCTTGAGTGAGGTGCAATTCATGAATGTGGTCAGGGTTGGACTTGTTAGCACATGTGAATTTTCACATGAAAAATTGTGATTTTCTGGATCAAGCAGTAGAGAATTGAACCACTAGAGCTTGATTGACTCATTTTTTCTATTTTGACCCTTTTTAGAAAGTTGCATGCATACAAACCCTAATTTTTAAAAATGGCTTAGAGATTTGAAGATTGCATGCATGTGCATAGTGTTTTTTTATCAAAGGATGGACTATTACAGGTGATGATATCATATTTCTACCCATACATATGTTGGAGTGTTTTTGTTTTGAGATAAGAACTGCAACTACAAAATTTGCAGTTGCATAGCAGCCTTGCTGCACAACTATAACAATCCTATTTTCAAGAAGCAAAATGAGGTTTCCTTGTCAATTTTTGAGTGGGAAGCTCAATCATTTTAGTGATAATGAGATAGGCATTGTTAATGCATCAATATAAGTATTTTATTAGTCATAGGTAATTTGGGCCCATTCATTGCAGTTTCACATATATTAGGGTTTTTAAGTTTTGAGAGGCAAATGAATTTTTGAAGGAGGGTGAAGGGGTTCTAGGGAACCCTATCATCGCCATGAATATATTATCACCATCAACCATATTCATATATCATCCAAAGTAAAAAAGAGTGGAAAAAATACAAAAAGGGGGTCCACATTGATTTCTGACATTTCAGTGACTCCATTGCCCAATGAAATTTCTGTCCACATTGCCACCAACTCTATGAATTCAATATTTCCTTAGAGGTCTAGACTTTGGAATAAATACCAAATAAATCCTTTCAGTGATTGATTTGAAGATATATATCCCTCTCTAGGTTGGAAGGGCTAGCTTCCAGCGTCAAATTGGTTTGTGGTTACCTTTGTGATTTTCTTTCTTCAACCAAAAACAATTTACAAAGTGGTAACATTTTGGCACCATTGCTAGAGAGAGAAGGTGAAATATTCCCTGGGATAAATGAAAAATCTCAAATTTGAATTTTGATGGTGAACATAAGACAAACATATGAAGGCTATACCATTCACCTGGTGACTCCAGTTTTAGACGAATCCAAAGCTCATAATTTTCATGGAGACTCCACTGTCCAAAGACTCAATAGCCTAAA
>ML807299.1:151718-163650 GCA_009831015.1 Picea engelmannii
AGAGAAATTTGCACATGTTGCATGTATTGTTTGGAAGCAACCCAATGGACTAGGCACATGGTCTGCGGGTTTTTTGACACCTCACACAGAGGATACCATCCCCATTGGAGCCAATGTTAGCACACGTAAATTTTCACATGAAAATTTGTGATTTGGGAAAACTTGATTTGTTGGCTGAAGCAGCAGAGAATTGAACCACTGGAGCTTGATTGACTCATTTTTTCTATTTTTTCTATTTTGACATTTTTTGGAAGGTTTCATGCATCAAAACCCTAATTTTAAAAAATTCCTTATAGATTTGAAGATTGCATTCATGTGCACAATTTTTTTGAACAAAGGATGGACTATTACAAGTGATGATATCATATTTATACCCATACATATGCTTGAGTGTTTTTTTTTTTTGAGATAAGAACTGTAAATGAAAAATTTGCAGTTGTGCAACAACCTTGCTGTGAAATTGTAACATTCCTATTTTCAAGAAGAAAAATGAGGTGCCTTGTCAATTTTTGAGTGGGAAGATCAATTAGTTGAGTGATAATGATCTAAACATTGTGAATTCATCAATATAAGCAGTTTATTAGTCATAGGTAATTTTGGCTCATTCATTGCAGTTTCACATATATTAGGGTTTTTAAGTTTTGAGAGGAAAATGATTTTTTGAAGGAGGGTGAAGGGGTTCTAAGGAACCCTATCATCATCATGAAGATATTATCACCATAAACCATATTCACCTATCATCCAAATTAAAAATAACGGACAAAATGCAAAAAGGGGGTTTCGCTGCGCAAATCGTTGTGCAACTGTCCTAGTATTATTTTTGAGCAGCAAAGTGGGTTTTATCTTGTCCTTTTTTTAATTGGAGGTAAAATAATTTATAACATGATGCATCAGAAATCATCATTGCATCAACTTGATCAGGTTATCAATCAATACATGTAGCTTCATTTTTGTAATATTGAGGCACATTAAGGTTTTGAAGATTTGTGAAGGTAATGATGTTTTAAACAAGGTTGAAGAGGTTCTAAGGCCACCTATCATCATCATGAAGACTAAATTTACCATGAGTTACTCATAATACAACATTCAAAGATAAAACAATATGAAAGGAAGATGTTGCACAAGTCATTGCGCACGGGCTGTAGGGCACGTTGCACAAATGACTGTTTTAGTGGTTAACTTAAAGATCTCTTTCTGACCAACTGTTGAGGAGTTTTGAAACACCCAGAGAGGTGTTTTTCAATATTGAACCCAATAACAAAAACCTATCTCATATTTGAAACAAGTGTCATAGTTTGGGATATTTGAATGAATCTTTACAACCCATTTTTCCAGATTTAAGAATTTAATGTTTTCCTGTTTTAGTCATCATCTTTAAGCGTAGGTTTCGAGAAGATGGAGAACAATTTTTGAAAACTGAAAATGGTTTTTGTTAAAAATGGACCCAATAAAAAAAAAAACTCTCTGGTTTTACACATGTGTGACGATTGGGAAGATATGAAATTATCTTTGAGGCCTATTTTCCAAAATTTCGCCAAGCCATATTCGCTGACAAAGTTTTAGAATTTTTTGAAATTCGACTTGATAGACCTCCAACTCAGCAAGGTTGACCCCAAATTGATTTGGATATTGAATATTGAATATTCTTATCTAAAATATCATGATATTGTCTTCATTTATCCCCTTTTAAGTGAGTCAAATATCAGATCCTAGATAATAGGATATGGACAGATTTTGCAAATATCTTATTCCTAAAGCATTGTAACAAATCTCTATCTTTGGAAAAAGATGGATTTCGACCCCCTTAGGATAGAATATGATATTTTTCTATATATTGAATGAGGAGAGAGGTCCAAATGGGTTGAAAAGTGTGTAAGTAAGAGACTATTGCATATATATATTTTAATTTTTCTTTGATATTAATGAAATTTGTTGGATCAGATTTGAAGATACATGTGATTGTGTTGTTTAATGCATGTGATATTACAGTTTTAGTCTTCTAGTTTAAATGCATCTATGCGATATATCTTCTTCTTTATTTTAATGTGAAATATATGTATCAGAATTCATATGTATCTGATTCTCCATTACATGTATTTTCAATTTTCTTTCTACTATAATCACCTTGAGATTCATCCTTGATAGATGCCCTAAGGGGTTATTTGTTTCCTCTATAATATTCAGTCTACAACGATATCTAATTGGATTAAATGATTACTTTATATATTGCCTCTGATAAGTCACCTTTCAATTCATCAAGTATCCAATAAACCTTCATTGATTTCTGACCTTTAAGTGACTCCATTGACCAATGAACTTTTTTTCCACATTACCACCAACTCTATGAATTCAATATTTCCTTAGAGGTTTGCCTTTGGAAGAAATACCAAATCAATTCTTTCAGCGATTGATTTGAAGACATATATCCCTCTCTGGGTTGGAAGGGATAGCTTCCAGCCTCAAGTTGGTTTGTGTTTACCTTTCTGATTTTCTTTCCTCAGCCAAAAGAAATTTACAAAGTGATAACTTGACTTATAAGAAAAATGGTTGAATATAGGGGAATTTCCAGGAGCCTATAGGGATACTCCAGGACTTTCTTCTTAACACACAATCTCAAGGGAAAAAAACTAGACAACAAGAAATGGAAGATAAAAACATATAAAAAAATTTGTTGGGATATGCCTCTACAACTAACCTCTACCACTATCTTCCTATAGATGTTGTCACCCTTTGGAAACCTTGGAGTGGTTATGATTTGTCACTTTGCGGCTAGTTTTCAACTATGTAGCATCTTTTTTCCTCTTACAATCCTATGTGGTCACTTAGACCGCATGCTATTGCATATTGTTAGCTTGGACGGTATTTGTTTTTTGCATTTTTGGCATGCATGCAAAGATATCATGATAATGAGATTGAGTGGTATGAGCATCCTTCCCCTATTATTTCAAAATGTTGGTGCACTTAAGTTATCTTATCCGTTCTTGTGATGTGAGTGATGACATTAATGCCTCCACCCTTGATTATTTTGTTATCTAACTGATGAAATGGTGATTTTTTCCTTGTACTCAAACACCAATGACTCTAGTTACAACCTTAGATATTTTAGTCACCCCCTACGTGGACATGTGAGGCCCACCTTTCTTGTTGATGTGGAAATTTTGGTGTGCTTTATCATGACTAAAATATTAGGATGCGATTGGATACTTAAATGAAAATGAATCTAAAATATGAGCGAGTGACATACCTTGTGTACTTCATTTGATATGTTCATATAGAGTCTCCTTGGTGATATTGTTGGAGTGTTGTTAGACTATAGAGGTCCCTTTGTCCTTGAGATGAATATTTGAGTTGAAAATGGTGAGTTTTATAGTCTCCTGTAGCTTCTTGTAGGAAAGCAGGGAATCTTGTAGAAACTAGTTTGATGGCATAGAGTTGATAATAGTGGTAAAGGAGGGATGAGAATTGTGTATTAAGGTCCCTTAGTGATCCAAAAATCCTTAGATACCACTTATTCCTTTAAAAAATACATATAACATATAACTCGATTTAGAATAAATTATTGATTGTATTGAGGTCAAGTGGAGAGATAAACCACTTTCCACAAACCATTCCTCGATGTATTCATATATCGCTTTGCCAATACCAACCATTATAAAATATTCTTTCTCAAATCTTTCAGCAAGACTATTAAATTTATATTGAGTTGTTGCTTTTGTTCTTGCAAGTTCCTTTACAACTTTCCGATTCTTCTTCGAACATAAGTGTGGATAAAGTGTCCAACACTTCTCAATATGATTTCCACTCTTACCACAATAAGGGTAGAGTGTCTTGTTTCCATCTTGGAACCATGATCCCTTCTTGTCATTCCCCCTTTTCCTTTTCCTTGAGAAACGATCTTTACATTTAGCATTCTTTTTGGAGGGCTTATCTTGCACATATTGTCTTCTTTGACATTTCTCCACATCATAGTTACTAGTTCCACAAGAAGCACATGGATACATGGACCATTTACCAATTTTATTAATGGAAAATGTCTTCATTTCCCCTTTAGCATACACATCTTTCTTTGGAGATGTCTTACACATGTTACCTTTATCTGGACTGGAAGGTAAAGTTAACTTTTTATGAACGACCTCTTCATTTGAAGTTCTCCTTTCTTTAGCTGTCCTCGAACATTCTCCATCTTGACGAGAAAAAGGATAATATGAGGAGTCATATTTCTTGATCATGCCTTTTGAAAGAGGTAGTCCCTTTTTCATCGAAGACTTTACATTCTCAGTCTTCCAATCTTCATGGATTGATGTTGATGGTGCCAATACTTGATTTCTGATCTGTATATTTCTTTCTAACTCATGAAAAATACCCTTATGTAATTCCTCATGACATATCAGTTGATCTTGCAGCTTCAACTTCTCTTCCTCAAGAGCTTGCAACTCCATTCTTAACTCATAATTATCCTTTTGGATCTGTCGATTAATGTTCTTTAGCAGCCTCAAAATCTTCACCAAATAAACTCTTGGATCTCATCACATCAACAACTTACAAATACACATCAAAACTAGCTTTGATACCACTTGATCCGAAAATCCTTAGATAACACTTATTCCTTTAAAATATACATATATAATCTAACTTGATTCAAAATAAATTCTTGATCGTATTGAGGTGATTTGCAGAAAAATGAAGTTGTGCTCCTTATGCAAAAACTCATAAACTGATGATTAATTTGCAGATTATTGAGGTGACACAACAAAAAATAAAAGAACTCAAATTGTATATATGGATGACATGTATTTATTCATCTTCAAGTCCCTTTAGATAGTATGATTGTTCTTCATGATCTCAAAATACCAAATTACATTAGAATATGGGATTACAAAAATCCAATTTAATGGACTCTCTTTAATTCCGCTACTCAAAACAAGGAAATGAGTTCACCATTAGAATCCTTGTGATATTATGAGAAATTTGAGTATAAATTTGACCAAATTACGAATTGGATCAATTACACCCTCTTTACATGCCAAACGATGCACTATGGTGCTCATTAATGGAAATCTGGACTAAGACCTTTACAAATGACCTATGATCATAAAATAGACTTCAAATTCATACTCACGAAAAAATTGTGAAAGTTGAGTACAAAGTTTCCTAGGTGCAGTCATTATACCTCATGACATGCATATTGAGACACACCATACTTGGAATTTTCTTTTGCACACAAATCTATGCATCCATACGATACCTCCTCCTCATGATCTTTACCATATTAGGATCCATGCCTCTCCTCGATATATGTGTAGACATGGGAATATGTGCCCAATATATAGGCCGCGGGCCTTAACTCCCCATATGAACTCATAGGAAAAACATTTAATGATTTGTTTGAGAATCCCGTAATAATGGGTCCCATTGGAACAATGTTTAAGCCTCTAGGATATAACTTGGAGGTTCCAGGTTCGATCCTCCACTATGTCCGTTCATTGGTTTTTTAGTTATATGGTTATATAACTATATAATATATATGGCTTACATATGGTTTAAACCACATGAGTTATGACCTACTGTTATATTACATTGATCATATGATGAGATATGGGTCGAGGGCTTGGGCCCTCGATCCTTTTTTCCATCGAATAAACCTTTTTATAAGGTTAAATATAATTTGCAATGTATATGGGTAAGCACTAATGTTGTGGCGCAATGGTAACAAAGGATTTGGTGAGGATTTGGGAGGTCATGGGTTTGATCCTCTGGACTCCCACATAATGTTAACCATAATGGCCAATGGGAGGTTGCCACATGGAAGCTTCTCATTGGTTTGTCCATGCAATGTGTCAATAATTGATTAGTCCACCTAGATTTCATAGATGTTGAGTCACTTTCCAACAAACCTACCCAGTCAATGTACGGTCAAGACACATGGAGCCTTGGGGTGTGGCCAAATCATCTCCATACAATTCTACGGTTTTTTCCACATGTCACCTTGACCCCTTTAACTTGACTTTTGACGTGGTTGACTTGAACTTTTATTGGCCATATCTTTTGCATACAAACTTTGTTTGAAGAAATTTTTGCGGCGTTGGAAAGCTATCGTTGAGATATACACATTGATGGTGTTTTCAAGGGCATATGGGATGATTTATTTTTTATATTTTATGGATCCTCCTAGACATCTGTGAGCGTTGTTGATCCTCCTTTACCTCTGTGAGAATTCCTAGATCCTCCTGGATCACACCTTCCCACTGAAGAACTTTTGGACCTCCAAAAGTATAGATATTCAACAACTTAGTGATGATAACTCTAACTCACTCTTCCATCTTATTGAAATGCTCTTATCCAGTAACTTAGTCATGAAGCGTCTTCACTTTTCCATCTTGTTGAATATTCTGTAATTTAGTCTTCATCTTGGATCTAAGATTAAGGTATTAGATTAGTGTACTTTTGTCTGCTTCTGAAATATGGCTCTGAATTTGGCCTATGGCACTGTCTCTAATAAAATATAGCTTCGGTTTTGGCACATAGATTACCTGACAACAAAAGTCTCGTTCACTGAATCTCTGTAATACCTGAATCCTATATTCAACATCCACTCCCATCTCCTATTCTGCTGAAGATAGTCTATCTCGACCAATATGAAACCAAGTCCAATGTTGATCTATGCCTTTCCCTTTTGGAATCATTGTTCATGTACTGTTGATGTATCTATAGGAGTCTCTGAATGAATTCTCTGTCCATTACTTTCCTACCATCAAATCAATTCCATTTTTACTATTACCATTTGTACTTGACTTTCTTCTATTCAAGGTATACATCCACACGAACATGACATAGTATTTGAAAGATGATTATATCATGCATCTTTATATGAGGATTATCTCTCCTTTATCGACTCTAGAAATTTTTTCATCAGTTTGATGCTCTTTCCACTTCTGATCTACATGTTCCAACTTCTTGCATCCTTCTATTGCTTCGCCTTCGGTTCTTCAAAATCAAGAATGTTAATTTAGACAATTCGATCCATATGTATCCCTTTAGCTCATGACAAGACAATAAAATTGCCTATAATGTTGTCGAAAGGCTTAGAAATCTTTTATAAGATCCCTCTCACTCTAAAACAAAGTGGCTATATAGAAACCTTTTTTGCAAGATTCTTCTCACTTCTAAGAATATGTAAAATGGCTATATAGAAATCCATTTAACAAGATAGAAACTCTCTTACAAAATTCCTCTCACTTTTATCAACACATAAGGTGGAAATATAGAAATTTTACAGAATTCCTCTCACTCTTATAATCTACAATGAGTGGCTTACAATCATTTTGATAGAATTTAGGAGGTATCTACATATGAATATCAACTTATATTTACCAATATACATATTTACAATGAATTTTATGATGGATGGTTTATTTATGGACTCATCCTCCCTTTAGTACTGGAAGGAGTTTCACAACTTCCTATCTCTGACAATGCCTCTGAAGCTGATGTCGAATCTGACATTGAATCTGATACATAATCTGATGCTAAATCCAAGAAACCATTAGACCAAACTATAGGTCTTCCCAGCAACCTATATAACCTCTCTTTGCGAACACCAAGCACTATTGTTGTGTCTGGAGAAAATTCCCTTGAATACACAAGTACTTGGCCATTCTAGAATGCAACTGCATATCCTTCATCTTCAAATGCCACAACTAAGAGTAGGTTTACCTTCAAGTCTGGAACATACAACATATGCTCTATTCCCATAAATCCTCCTGACTCGAGTTAGAATATTACATATCCATACCCTTTTATTGCTTGTGTGGTGTTAGCTCCAGATCCTACATAGCAATCTGTTTCGGACTCCAAGAAAGTCAGAAATACTGATCTCATCCCGGTCATGTGGTGAGATAAGCCACTTTTCATGAACCATTCCTCGATTTCTTCATATATCACTTTTCCAAGACCAACCATTAGGAATTATTCTTTCTCAAATCTTTCAATAAGACTATTATCTTCATCTGGAGCTGGTGCGTGTCTTCTTGCAAGTGCCTTTACATATTTTCGATTATTCTTCATAAATAAGAGTGGATAAAGTGTCCAAAACTTCTTAATATGGTGTCCACTCTTACCATAATAAGAGCAGAGTGCCTTGTTCCTATCTTGGAACCATGATCTCTTCTTGTCATTCCCCCTTTTCCTTTGCTTTGAGAAATGATCTTTATGTTTAGACTTATTTTTGGAGGGATTATCTTGCATAGACTGTCTTCTTCGACATTTATACACATCAACCATTTTTTCCACCAAATAAACTTTTTTACAAGGTTAAATATAATTTGCAATGTATATGGGTAAGCACTAATGTGGTAGCACGATGGTAACAAAGGCTTTGGTAAGGATTTGGGAGGTCGCGGGTTTGATCCCCTAGAATCCCAATATAATTTTAGATAACCTTAACCATGATTGCCAATGGGAAGTTTCCACATTGCAGCCTCTCATTGGTCTGTCCATGCCATATGTCAACAATTGATTAGTCCACCTAGATTGCACGGATACTAAGTCACCTGCCAACACACCTGCCCAATCAGCGTATGGTCAAGCCACGCGGCACCTTGGGCTGTGGCCACATCATCATCATACACTTGTACTATTTGTTCCATGTGTCACCCTTGCAATGGTGGCACGTGTCACCTTGACCCCTTTGACTTTGACTTTTGACCTGGTTGACTTGAACTTTGACCGACCATATCTTTTGCATACAAATTCCATTTGAGCCGATTTTTGAGCCATTGGAAAGATATCGTCGAGATCTACGCGTTGATGGTGTTTTGGAGAGTAGTTGGGATGATTTATTTTTAAGATTTTATGGATCCTCCTAGACCTCTATGAGTGTTCTTGATCCTCCTGGACCTTTGTGAGCGTTCATGGATCCTCTTGGATCACTTGGATGCCCATATGCCATTTTTACTCAAGGAATGTGAAACTGTGTGCTACGTGTTTACTTCTTATAGCTTCCCATACCACATTCTTTTTTGATAGTATCTTGTAGAAAATGGTCATGAGATCCCATGTAGCTTCCTATAACAACACTAAAATCCTACTTCATGTAGCTACATGTTTTATTGCATAGTTTTAATTTTTTGTGTGTTTATAAAGGATGGCAGTGAATGATAATGGGTGGTAGTGGTGGGAAATGAGTAGTTGGGGGATGTATAAGGCATACATGGATGGATTTGAAGTGAAACAATGATATGCATGTTGGATGCATGTTGTATAGAGGTTAGGGTTTTTGTATGGTGGCGGTATTGTTGGAAATGACTTGTGGAATGGATGAGTGGAGTATTGAAGAACATGACATAGTACCTTGACCAATACCATAGACCTCTAGCATAATATTGATTCTTGCACCTTGTAAAAATTTTGATTTTTCCTTGGAGAAGAATGAATATTGTAATGTACTGTAGGTACACTTGTTGTGGATTTCTTCAAGTTGACATAAATTCCTTTGTTGGTGTTTCCAACTCTATTGATTCTTGCTTTGTTGATGTTGTAGCTTAATTTTGACATTTTAATAGTCAAAATGACTAACATGACCTCTTGTTTAGTGCTATTGGAAGGATGTATGTTGATGATAGAGTTGCAAATTTCATGTACACTATTTGTATAGATCTATAATAGTTTCCATAATGAACACAAATCACTGTTGATACCTATACATGTTGAGGAATGTTGTTGAGTGAACATAAATAGGATTTGTTGTTGTTGTTGTTGTTGATGATGTCCTTTCATGATGTTGTAACAATGAATAAGTTGTTTGAAAAATATAACCTATTATTGTTATTTCCCTTGGCAACATATAACCATTATATAGTATCATAGGTGCAAGATTGTTGCAACACATAGTTGTTTTGTTAGAAGTTGGTTAATGACGATGAAGGTGATCTTTTTTGTTTTAGTATAGGTTTGTTTGGCTATGGTATGATGGAGTTTTGAGATGAAGGTAATGAAATGGATAATGATGATGATGAATATGATAATGATGTTATTGATGGTGTAGATGAAATGGAGGAGAAATGTGGGGAATGTTTATGAAAAAAAACTAAAGTATGGATATGTGATGAAATGAAGTAGGATTAGACTTGCAATAAGTATGTATGATGTTGGTTCCTCTATGATGTTTTTGTCATGCTTGTATACTAACTTTTTTTGTTTTGTTGTTGCAGGGTATATTTTTGGGGTGATATAACCTTGATTCTTGATCTAAGCCTGCACATTTTTATATGTTTTTTTCTACTTCTATACATTACTTGTTTATCAGTTGTAGACATAAAACCCTTATGAACAAAAGTTAGTATTTTTAATTTTTTCTCAGGGTACTAGTGCCATTATCAATTTTCACTAGTGCATTGTCCCATTATGATTGTTAGGGTTTTCATGATGGAAAATACTTTATTATAGGCCTAAGGATTCCTCTGGGGAGGTTTTCAACCAGAGGTTTGTCCTAGGTGCTTCAGTGAGGTTTTCACTTGGGAATTTTATTATTTTGTTTTCTCCTTTTTATTTTTCATTTTCTTTTTAAGAGTATTATACATCATGATGAGTTCAAAGAATTGGTTCTCTCAACCTCATACAAATGTTGAGCTTTGAGTGTGGATGTGAATTCTTCCTTTGACAATGGTTTCTCATAGATTTTGAGCCTATAGCCATTGAATAGGAGGGGGATGTTTTCCTCATATATTGTCCTGATTTTCACTAAGCCATTTTCATAACATATCTCTATATTGTAAGGTACCAACCATCCGGTCTTTAGATTTCCTTTGAAACACTTGAACCTTGATTCATAGAGAAGTGCCCAATCCCCTTCCTTGAAACTTCTAGTCCTGATTATCTTGTCACACGATATTTTTTTTGTAGTTGCACCACCTTTGTGTGGAACAAGGTTTGTTTCCTATACTCATCCAAGGCATTCGACTATTGAAATATTTATTTTTGGGCTGATGGTAGATTTAATTTTAGGTTGGAAGCTATTATTAGTGTGACTACTTCAAACTCAATAAGAAGCATATCCTTCTTTCCATAGACCAGGCCATAGGGGGTGAATCCTGTGATGGTCTTCCAAGTTGTATTGTATGCCCATATAACTTAAATAAACTTGTTTTCTCAATCTTTCTTATGCATGCTAACCACCTTGGTGAGAATGTTCTCTAGTTCTCTATTGGTCACCTCTACTTTTCCATTTTCTTGAGGGTGGCATGTAGTAGATTTTCTATGGCGTATCTTATTCAATTGCATGATGTATTTAATGAGATTTGAGGTGAACTGGGGGCATTAGTCTCTGACTATTTCTCTTAGGACTCAAAATCTAGAGAATATATTTTCATTTAGGAATTGAACCACCTTTACTTTAGTTTCATTCTTGATTTACTTCACTTTTACCCATTTTTTCAAGTAATCAATGTATACTAGGATATGATTCTTTTGGTTTGAATGAGGATAACCAAGCCCAACAAAGTCCAAGCCCCACTTTTCAAAAGGTTATAATGAAACTTGGGGATGTAATGGTATTTCATTTCTTTTGGTAGGTTTTCCCATCCCTTAGCATTCAACACAGTAAGAGACATATTGTTGAGCATCTATATATTGGAGGGTAGGTTAATAGCAATACGCTTGCAAGATTTTGTAGGCTATCCTATTTGAGACATAGTGACCTCCACAAGGCTCATCATGGCATGCATAGAGGATGCTACGCATCTCATATTTCCTAACACATATTCTCAAGATCTGGTTAGGTCTAAGCTTGGACAAATAACCCTTGATCCAAGTGCAAGTGGAACTTTTCCTGATGATTTTGATATGACCCCAAGGGGGGCATATATGTGGTTAAATGTATATGATATGACCCCAAGGGGGGGAATATATGGGGTTACCACCATCCTTCACTATTTTT
>ML807299.1:178104-199808 GCA_009831015.1 Picea engelmannii
AAGAGGGTTATTATCTGAAATTATCTCTTTTTCAAGGCGTTGAGTACTTTTTCTGAGGTTTTTCAAAGTGACAAAAAAATAAACTAGTAAATGTTTATGTTAACCCTTAATCTTTTAAACAAGTACTCTAAAATTGTGTTAAACACTATGTTAATTAATAAATTTCTTTATAAAGTTGTTTTAGGTATTGTACTTGGTCACATTTTCAATCCTTTTCTATAATAAGAAAAAATGTCTATTTATCCACATAAGGAAGCACCATTTTTTGTGTTGGAAAATACAACTAATTTTTCCACTCATTTGTCGGAGTTACTTCACACACACCTAGGATTTGTTTTTCCTAAGGTTTTTCCTTTTTTATAAGTCATAATTAGTCATTATCCAGTCTCCTATATTTTAGGAGAGAATATTCCACCTGGAGAATATTCTCTTTCAATTGACACTTTAGTTTGACTAGTTGAGTTGAGTCTAGATGCTGCATTGGTTTTGTCACCATGCAACATTGGTATCGTCACCATGCTAATGCGCACTTGCCTTAGGATCATCAAAAGACTTGTGCATTACCCTTGATTCCTTGATATACTCCTCACTACACTCTGTTCAATCAGTTAACTGAAGACTAATTGACTAGTTAGCTCAGCTAGGTGGCAGTTCATTCCCGTAACTTCCTGAGAGACTAGACTAGGTGGAAGTTCAATCCTGTAACTGTTGGTGTGTGTATAGATCACTCTAGACCACCACTATGGAGCATTTATTCTTCTCCAATGCACATTCATTGAGTTATACAGAGTATATCATGTGTAAATTATTCGTTATTCATTACGATTAATGATAATTCTTCCATTCTTTCTCTCCTTCTTCTTATTTCTTAATTTCTCTCTGCAAATGTGTGTAGTATTTTCTATCTAGATATATTATGTGCAGGTTCAACACATTTACATCATTTTGACGTGTCCTAAGTGCTCGGTTGAAATGTTGATTTATTTATGTCTAGAAAACATAAGTACATAGATTTTCTTAACATGGTTATAGTAGTATAGACACATTAAAAATACTTTGTCTTGTCTATTGTGTGTGTATATTGTGTTAACATGTCAATTAAATGATGATATAGAGGCATGTCCTCTAAAATAAATTTAAAATTTAAAATGAGCCTAAATTCATTGTCACCATAATGATTATAAGAAAATAGTTTTTTAGGTTAAAAAGGGTGATATTTAGTACCTTTATTCACTACACGACTCACAATCTTTCCTAAATCCAAGTCACTTAGAAATGTTCAATAAAGGTTATTTAGCTGCACAAGAGTGCTAGAGAAATTTCAAGGAAATTCTCAAAAAAGTCAGGCATAGTTCATAGTTCCACCAACATAATTCTCAAAATACCACCAATGTTATTCATAGTTCTATGAATGGTATGCATTCTATCAATGCAAATAATTATCCTTGTTCCTCATAGTTCTAATAACCAATTGTGGTTACCTTATCCCTTCTTTTTTTAAAACTCTATATTTCATTCCATCACATGGTTCCACCATCCCTAATACTTTGGTAAATCATGCTCATGGTTCCAACAACATTATTCCATAAATCATACCCATGCTTCCACCATCCTTATTGGTTCTATATACATTGATATTTATTACACCCTCGTAAGTGCTCATGGTTCCACCCTCATAAATCACTTTCCATATTCATTAACACATAATTCACTAACTTGTACCCCAACTAACCTATGAATAACTAACATGATATTGTTTTTAGTGAATCATGAATTGTGCTAAGGGTTAATATGATCCTAATTTCAAGAATAAAGAACTCGATACTTAAAAAGTGAATAGTTTATTTCCCATAAGGTTTATCTTGTAGAGTTTAGATTTCATTTCATTTTCCATGGTTAGGATTTTTTATTTCTTCACACATTATATGGTAATGATTTCCCTCTATAGATGCTACCTATTACTACTTATAAAATTTTAGGTGCCACTTATTTTTTTTTGAAACCAGTGTAGATCCATCTTAACTATAGATTTATCATGCACTGAAAGGGATCAAATCCCTTGATGTGCAAACCTTTCATTTTTTAATTGAAAAAAAAATCACCTTGAGGGATTTGATTCTTCTCCATGCATGATATATTTAGAGTTAAGATGAATTTACACTTGTTTGTTATATGGGTGTGTGTGTGTGCCACTTGTCAACTCCATGTTTGGCATGAAATGAATTACACATCTCCCTCATATTGGGATATAGAAAGCACCAATCAAAAAAATAATGTTTTTTTTTTTTTACTTTCAATTACTATATATATGTTTGTGTGTGTGTGTGTGTGTGTGTGTGTGTGTGTGTGTGTGTGTGTGTTTTACTTAATGTGTACATTGAAATATTTTATTTAAATGACCGACATCAAAATATTTTTTTGAATACCACGAGTCAACTCCATGTTGAACACATAAATAATTACACATTTCCCTCATAATAGGTTGTAGAAATCACCTCTCGGTGCAAACATTAATCCTTTTAGATTTTCCTTCCATTTATCTAAAATCACAAAATAATTTTAATTTAGTATTAAGGTTGTGTCAAGGTCCTACTTTTGAGTGAAAATGCTTACCAAACTGTAAATATTGTGACTTGGGGTCATGTCCATAGACAATGATACAATAGTGATTAAATTTGAAAGGTTGGTTTTAATTTTAATTTGAAGGGCATATATTCATCCAACCCTTCAAGGATGAAAATTTATAAAAATAATTATACTTCAATTGACACATGTAAATTAAGTAAATCCTTCTGTCCTTCATAAAAAAAAAATACAAAAATAAAATGGTGCCCTTCCAAATCTTTACAATATTAAAAAATTAAAATGGTGAGATGAAAAAATTGTAAAATTTCAATAAAACCTAATAAATAAACATTTTTTTCTTACAAATTCATAATATCCAAAAAAATATCATTATTTTACCTAACTGGACATATTCTAATAAAAAATAATAAGAAAACATATTTTTCTTCCATTCATTCTGTATTCTTTAAAAGTATTCGAGTTCACATCATTGAAAACATGAATCTATTTGCTCAATGGAAGAGGCTTTCTTGTTTTCATTTTCTTTCATTTAGAGCATGAGGTGCAATGAGAGAGAAAAAAATTAACCATCCAATGTCTCCATTGAAAGTCTTCGTCTATCATCATTCTTTATCTTATTTAATTTTGAGAACCCTTTTTCGCATACCATTGTACTTGTTGGAATAACAAGAATAACTTGACATAATCACGTCAAATAGGGAAAGTATTCCAACCATTTAGGCTCACCTCCAGATAAACACCATGCTATGAACATATGCTTTTTTATGTATATGATTTATAAATAGTACAAATAAATTCATCCATTTCAGCTAAACATTCAACAATATCCACAATAGGTGAGTCCCCAACACTAGTTTTTCACATAAACATTTCAACCATATTTTTTTTTAAGAGTATCTATCATCCATATTTTAATAATAATGACGAGGACTAAATAACTTAGTAGCATTAAATATAGGTAAATCTGTGAACCTCCTATCTAGGGATTCATGATCACCTTCATAATAAAACATTTTCCCAAAAGAATGCAATCATGTAGTGTCTCAGGTCTTTGTATCTTTGGAAAAATTTCAAACTTCAATGGATGTAGATGTACCATACCAGTGATATCTGCAAACTTAAGAGTTCCTCCTTATGATCTAGTTAGAAAAGAGGATATGTGCATTGCAACTGCTCCAAATATACCTCCTAAAAACTATTGACAAAGCATGTTAATAGTAACATCTAAAGTAGTGCCAATAGAGGTAATGTCGACATGATCCACTTGGAAATTTTGATTTAACGTATTTAACTAAATGATCACATCTGCAAGTAAATGGATATAAAATTGTACTTGAAATATTGTTTCCAACTCATACATTTTTTCTCCCCTAACTCCCAATCTTTTAACGAAGCATGCATGCGATTAATGAGTCTTTCCATGACCTTGCCTATAGAGAGCCAGCTAATTTGAAGAATTTTCAACACCTCTAACTTAGTGATTTTAAATGGTTCCATTATATTTTTTATTTATCCGTGTCTTTTAGTGGATTTTCCAATCCATGAATAAAATTTGTTTGCAAATTTGTCAATATTCTGCAACTCTAGAAAATGAGATGAAACATCATTTGATGTTAATTCTTCTTGATGAGATATAGAGTGGATAAATATTGAATGAAGAGCATCTCAATGAAGCTTAGTAGATAATACTTAAAAAAATATCCCTCATGGCAGATGCCCCGTGAGAGGAAAAACACTAACTTCATCAAAGATAGATCCATCTCCCCTAAGAGAGTTCTCACTACATCATACATAGATTGAGATATTCCATCCTTTATTTGAAGCACACATATGTATTTTGTTACACATTGACCTCTTCCTAGATTTTTCAAATATATAATATGAATAATCATTGTTGTTCCATAGTTTGATCAATACTTTCATCAACCGAAAATTGAGTAAAATGGGCTATGGAAATCTCATCTTTTAACTTTTTCTAATATACCTCAGTAGCTTGGAGAAACTCTTTTCTAGATGTTGTATTTGAGTATGCATAGTATTCATCCATTAGAGACATGTGTGGAGTGCATTTATAGCTATTCAATTCACAAAGTGACTTATACATTTCTAAAGGTAAATAATGTATGAAAAAAATACATGTTTTCAATCGTTGATACAATTTTTTCATTCTCAACATCTACCATTAGCTCTACATGTTTGGTAATTGGAAGATTACTTCATTTGGTTTCTCCTTCCAAAAGTTGCAAAGACAATTTAAGAGCTTCTAATTATTCATGGACATTTATACCACTAAATTAAAGACTGGTACTTCCCTCTTGTTGAACCCCTTTTGTTCTTCCCCTTTATTTTTTTTCCCGTTTTCTTTTCTTACTTATTCTCTTCCCATTCTATAATTTCCCTTCCTGAATCTCTCATATCCCCCTTTTTTTCCCTTTTCTTTGTTGTATCAAGATTACCACACTTAGTCATTTTCACCATGTTTGCAGACTTTCGTACTCACAGACTTTCGAACTTGTATTATTCTCTCTTTACCCATATATTAGTCTACTCAAAACTTAGTTTATTTTTGCATCATAGATTTTCGGACTTGTGGACTCGCATAACTACATGTTATACCTCCACTTCTCCCATAGTCCGCTTGGCATATTTCAACGCTTATCCATTTCATCTATTTAGACCTTCAGACTTACAGACTTACCTTTCCATTCTAATATCTCACTCTGACTCTCTGTCGTCACGTGTCCCTTCTTTCACATTTCTCGAGTCACATTTAATGCTATCTTTATGGACTTAACTACTAAATTCATTTATGAAATGGCCATTAATTAATGGTGTTTATATCAAGGCTAGTCACATTTGTTTTGAGTTAATGCTTCCATCGAAAGAAAATATAACCTAAAATCATTTTACTATGCAAAGAAATATTACAAGAAAAGTTGTCCAGCTTCGCAAAAATAGTCATGAGAAAACAACAGTTCTATGGCGATACCTTGGAACTCTTCGCTAGAGAAGACCAAAACTATCATTGGTCCCGATCGTACTAGTACTATTCAAGTCTACTTGGTAAATAAAACAACAAGGTATGGACTTCAGAAATAGTTCTCGTAGGTTGCATCCCATAAGTCTTTGAATGAAAGAATATCGTCGCATGGTGCATCGACAAGTTTATTCAGAACAAAAGGGTCATTTCATTTCATAAAAAATCTCCTATTTCCTTGGCGCCTTCAATATTTAGGGAGATGTTGAAATTGTCAGAGCTGAACCTGGTTTACAAAGGGGAGGAAGCCAAAAAATTTCTAAAAAGAAAAAATAATGGAATCAAACTTCTTCAAGAATATTTACATGACCCTACATCAATGCTAAAATATATATCTAGAATTCAAGTAAGTTCTTTGAAATATCCTTATAAATAAATTTCTTGGTTATTTACTCAAATTGTTGGCCAAGATTCTACAGAAACGATTCCTCGATTAGCATTGTATATATTGCATTTACTGTTCACGAAAACACAATCTTCGACTAGGAGAAGATTATTTCAAATGAGATTACTGCACAAATGACAAATTTCAAGACTAAGAAGAAGTTTTATATGTCATCTTATTTGTTATTTTCTATCACCTATTGTCATACTTTTGATGGTTTAAATATTTCCAGAAGGGTGAAAGTAAAGGTGGACCCTATGACCATGTGGTATCAAGATTTATGGAGGCAGAGGGTCAACCATCATTTCTATGAAGTATACAATGAATTTTCATTTAAATTTAAAAAGTTATTCTCGACTCTCATTTGAAGCGTCATATTTTCTAAAAGGGAAAGGAATTCTGGAAAAAATGGAGGATTACAATATCATCATGGTTTTATGTTCTAACGAAAAATCCATCTTTTTGTCGTATTATATATCTGATAAGTTGTTCATTATTGAAATAGCTAGACAATACAAATTTTGGTTTCACACATTTTTTGAGAAAAGAAAAAACAATCCATACCTCTTCCATGGAAAGTTGGTGAAATTTTTCTGAAGGTAATTTCCAAGATTGACGAGTATGCCACCTATTTCGACCATTCCAACTTGAGATATGAAGAGGAAATCAAGGGTTTTGACCCTAGCCATATTTTTTACAATCATTTGATTTCAGTCAGGCTCAACCCTGCACTCATAAATTCATATGTAAGTGGAGAAGAGGAGAATGATATCAATAACCCTAATAATCAAGAAGCTGACAGAGACTCTGGCGATATAGAAACTTTCATAAGTACCAATACATAGCATCATAAGGAAAGTGGTAAGCCTTCAAATGAGAAGAATTCTTAGTCACCAGTTGTTTCTCGAATAATTTCTCTACCAAAGACAAATCCTCAGTTCAGGACATCACAACAAAGAAAAATATAGAGTAATAATTTAGGGGATGATGAAGAAAGAAACCATCCTCAAGGGAACTTGGAGAACCCCCACAAGTTAAAAATTAAAAGAAAAATGACTAATTCAAAACAAGAGGAAGGAGAAACACATGCACTAGAAAATAATTTATTATTGGATAACATGGACTTAGATGCGGATATAAAAAATATCACCTTCCCAGATGTAGAAGTACCTGCTAGAGGAAATGTACAACATATTTATGCACTCATGGTCCAGGAGGAGACATTTTCCAATGAAGAGAATTTTGTAGTACAAAATTCCTCTTTTGACAGGGAATCTAAGAAAATAGTTTTTGAAAGAACTACAAAGAGTAAAAGTGAGAAAGGTGCAGTCCACCATTGATACACGAAACATGTTGCCTTCTATATTGTCGTCCATTCATAAAGTTATATGGGATGCACTAGATGTTTCAATTGCCAATATGAAGGAAGAAAATTCTCAGTTGAAATAGAAAATTAAAGAGTTGTAAGCAAATCTCATGCCTCCACCTATTATGGCTTCCCCCGTTTCCATGATTTGTCCCAAGAAAAGTTTTCAAGAAACCCCAAAATCAAGTGCTAGAGTCAAGGAAATATTGAATTTGATTATTTCTACTTGACATTTTGTTGAAGAGAATATTAAGAAAAGAATGTCATTGATTTTAGAGTTATGGGATATGGAAAAAAGCTTTGCCTCTCTCGGTTTGAGAATTCATAACACCAAGGAATATTTGAATACAGATTTGAAAAATGATGAAGGTTTTTATAGATATGGAGTTTGTCAATGTTTCATCGAAATCTTCACAGGAGATCTAGCTAAAGAAAGTACAAACAAAGCTTATCAAGAAAGGACGAGAGATTCAATAAGGAAGAATGAGAAAATATATTCACTACTCCAATGAGCTAATCAATGATGATGATTGTGATCATTGTGATACAATGAGTGAGTGGAATACACTCATATATAAGACAAAACATTCCATAATTAAGAAAATAAATCAAACAGTTAGCTTTCCTTAGGAATGCATGTATGCATAATAGTGATGGTGTAAATAGAAAGTCTAAATATAATTTTTTAGTTAACTCCCATTGAACTAGTGTGTCAAAAATAAAAATTTCTCCAACACCCCCCCTGAACATCACTATGGAGTAAAAAATGAGTCCTGGAAACTAGGCCATATTAGGTAATCATGTACGATGCAACTAATGAACACTGAATAAAAATGAGGAAAGAGGGAAAACCGTGTGGGAACAAAACCTCCCCTCAAAATACAATGCATTAAAAGAAGAAAAGGCAGCTACTAGGAAACTGTGTTCTTCACTCCAAGACGATCCTGCAAAGTATGAAACTTATTCTCACTGAAATATTTGTGAAGATGTAGAAATATTTATGGATCTATTGAAGTCCTTTGACAACCTATCTAGCCTTGTACCTCCTGATCCTGTGGACCCATCTGCAGCTGACAATATTCCTTTCTGGTGGAAGTGGAACCAGATCCCAATTTTAATTATTTTGGAGTGAGTCATACTCCTTTTGCATGGTTTCTTTCCATAATGGATTTCTCATAGCCTTATTGTAGGTATGCGGATCAGTATATTGGACCATATAGCAATGCATAGGAATCACAGGTTCAGAAGCTGAAAGTACATGAGAAGGATCACCATGTTGAGATCAAGTCCTCCTCGAATCTAATGGATTCCATGGAAGGACACATGCTTTCTGAAGTGTGAAATGTGCCTTCTTGGGAATATGTTTAAGCTTCGATGTTGAATTCTTATCTCGTTGTACTACCTGCTCATTTCCATGTACAAAATGTAAATGTATGGAATCATCTCTGATATATGGAACTGGTGGAAGCACAAAAGTATCTTCATGTTGCACTAGAGATGCATGCAAAATACTCTCCTTATGTGTAAGTAGAAAACAAGAGTCATCATCAGAAAACTTAGTGAATTTATACAACCTTGATTTTTGATCCACCTTACCAATTGCAATAATGGAGCTGTCATGCATGTCAATTACAAAAACTAAATCTGATGTAAATTCAACCTTTTTACCTTTATGAGTGATCTGATAAACTACGATAAAATTCATAGAGAGATTTGGAACATGTAAAACATTCTCAAAACTACCATTATGGAGTTCCACTCTCTCCTCTCTTGATACTGCTACTGGATTATCATCCCCCATGAGAATAGGGGGTCTTGAGCATGAACTCAAAGAAGTAAAAACTTCCTCTTTCGCTGCCATATGATGTGATGTGCTAGAATCTATAATCCATGAATCATATGAGGAATTAATTGCAACAAGAGAATGATGATTACCTTTATTAGGAGAAGGATATTCTTCCTTTTGCTTCTTGACTCCTTCTGGAGTGAAGTTTCCAAGGTTGTTCTGCTGAAGTACTTTTGCCATAATATCAATTTTCTTATTCATACATGTGGATTCATCATGATTTGGTTTATTGCGGTAAGTGCATTGCTTTCCCTTCTTATTATTCTTCTTCTGTTTATAACCTAAACCTGAAGAGTCTTTGGAACCTGAAGAATCCTTGAAGGGTTTGGAATATCCCTCCTTCTCGTTCTGTTTCTTCTTTCCATTCTGTTTGGATGATCCTTCTCCATCATTCATGGTGAGTGCATGTAATTTGGGATCCTTGATTAGGCTCATCTAAATGAGTTTTTCCTACTCATGTGTGAGTAAATCAATGAATTGATCCATGGTAGGCATCTTCCAATTTTTTACCATGAGATATTTGCTAGAATGGAAAGTGGAGACATAGACAACATATTCTGGTCCTAGCTTAGCCAAGATTGTTAGAATAATTTGGTCTACTTGCGTAGACTTATCAATACCACAAGATGCTAAGCTCAATATCAAATATATAAACTTAGTAGATAAATCCTGTATATTATCAAAACTTTTAGGATCCAAAGTATTCAACTCTACCTCAAGCATATGACCTGTCATCTCATCCTACTTTCCAAACAAACTTTCCAAGGTTGTCTAGATTTCATTTGGAGTCTTGCATGCGACAACATGAAACCATAAATCAGATGATATCAATTCAAGAAGAAGTCTTGTGTCTTCATCCTTTCGATTCACCCATCTGGTCTTCTCAATTGTTGATGTAGGTTTTGTTTTTGTCCCCATCATCAAATTGTACACTCCTTTCCTTCTAATTTGGAATTCATCCTTGGAATTCCAATCAAAATAATTGTATGGTGTGATGATTACCACCAAGTTTGACTATAAAATAGGTGTCATAACCATATCTCACACTTCTTCTGAGAACCCCTAAAAATTTACTCTCAATCTGCAAGTGAAAAACCGAGAAATCATTGTAGAAAGTGCACTTTAAGTGGAAAATTCGTATCAGTTTCAAGAGATGATATTACGACATCCTTTATAAGAAAACAGTGAGGAATGTCACTAAACGGTTGAAAACCCACTTGTAGAATGGTTCGATTTACTTCTCATGTGGGTTGTTTCCTCAAAAAGTTAATATTTTGGGAGAAATATCTCCAAAAATAAAGGGGTTTTAAGAGGTTGTCACACTTGTCCTTCATACATATAGTGATAGGCTCCTTGTTGTCACCCTCTATTGTGCACTAGGGTGAGACAAGTCCTTTTCACACTGTGGTAGTGTACTAGGGTGAGACAAGTCCAAAATTGGAAAATGTTTCAATTCCAGGGTGCGATTGTCACACCTTTTGATAGGGAGAAGTTGCGACAACTTCAACTTATCGCACTTTTCGACAAAGAAAGGTTGCAACAACGTCTGTTACATTCATTTCGTTCACCAAAACTATGATTTTCCTTATTATCTAGCTTATCTGTCTTGATCTAAGAAACGTGGCTCTGATACCATGTCAATGTTTCATTGAAACCTGCACGAGAGATCTAGCTAAAGCAAGTACAAACTAAGCTTATCAAGAAAGGACGAGATATTCAATATGGAAGAATGAGAAAATATATTCACTACTCCAATGAGGTAATCAATGATGATCATTGTGATCATTGTGATACAATGAATGAGTGGAATACACTCCTACATAAAAAAAAAAAATCGATAATTAAGAAAATAAATCAAGAAGTTAACTTTCGTTAGGAATGCATGTATCGATAATAGTGATGGTCTAAATATAAAGTCTAAAATAGAACTAGTCAGTTAACTCCCACTGAACTAGTGTGTTGAAAATATAAATTTCTCCAACACAGTTGTGATGTTTGCAATAAAGGTTTTGACAATGAAAAAGCAGATGAGAAAGCAAGAAAATTTACCTTCCCCGATCCGCATCAAACAACTAAAATCCTACTGGATTGAAAAAATCAATGTTTTGAAGGGATTGCCAACTCAATTGACTGATTTATCAAGAAGGAAGATGAAAACATACTAAATTTTTTTTTATTTAGATATCACTGGCACCACTATTGAAGTTCCAGATCATAAGTATATCTCAAATTCAATGTTCATGACTCAACAACATTTCGAAGGACAAGTTGAAGTATTAAAAGGGCATGAACTGAAAATTTTGATACTATGATTGAATTCACAAATGATGATATTGACAGCTGGCTTGTCAAATATACCAATAAAAATGAAGATATTGAGAATACATTGCAAAATTTATCTATTGATCTTAGAGAAATAAAAAATGAGTTGTTTAATATTAAGTTAAAATAAGAAGTGATTGTTTCCTCGTTAAGGGATTGTATTCAAGAAAGGTTAAACAACTCAATTTCCAAGATTTTCGAAATTCCAGCAGAAGCAGTTATAACCGATAATCAAACCACAACAAGAAAGGGTACAAAAGAAACAAGAACACAAAAATGAAGAGGAGATATACCATCATACTAAGTCCATACTGATCACATACTTCTTCCCTTATCAGTTTTCATCCATTTATTCTTCTTGTTTAACTAGAAAATTATAATTGAATCCCAATAATATTCTTTTGTCTTCTTTCCAGTTTTTGTTGCTCGACATCTTCCTATGTTCCTCTTTCTATTTCCTACTTTCTTGTACATGTTTGATTTTATATGTTCTGAGGGAGCCCCAATCCCAGTCCCGTGGACAAATGGCATTAATTTCAATGCATTGTAACAAACATTATTATTTTGAGAAATCCCAGAGAACTAATTCATGATCAATTTTGACTATATTTTATAACTTTGAGTCCCGAGTATAAAGTATTTGAAATTTGCCTATCATAATATTATTTTGAGCTCTATAAGTATTACTCTATAAAATTATATCATGCGAATGGGCCATCTTCTTTTATTTGAATTTGATCAAAATATTTAATTTCACTATGATGGATGTGAGGATATTTTTATTTTTTGTAATGTGTGATGTGTGATATTCCTGGTCCATTTCTCAGGAATTCTCTTTTATAAATACTCTTTTACTTTTCAACATTTTGATTTTTATTGAGCATTAAATATTGGACTATATTAGGGTCCTATATTATTCTTGATTTGGAAATTGCAAAGAATATCATAAGCCAAAGAGGAGTACCACCTCTTTAAAAACACAGGAGGATTCATATCCTCGTGAGGTTTCAATTTCGGTCCATTGACGGATTCAAACGTCAACATTTTTTGTGACCATACTGGGTACCAAACTTGAAGATTTAGATATGGTTTTACACCATCAAAATTATATGACTTTTCCTTAGGATAACCAGCCCTAGTTAGAAATTAGATTGAATAACCAATGAAGTATTCTACATCAATTATATAACCTTGTAATAACAAAAAATGGAACTAGAGAAGAATTATAAAGGTTTTGGGAAACACTAGTTCAAGAAGAAGAAAGATAAATTATTCGAAGACAAGGAAGAGAGGAAAGGCAAGACCAGAAAAATGAAAGACAAGATTGAAGAGTATAAGAGAATGGTGGGAATTTAATATGGACGAATACAAAGGACCAATCACTAGAATAAAAAACAAGAAACTACGTACCTTAGAAATTGAAAAACATACTCTTGAAGAAAAGAAGAAAATTCCAAACATGGATGAAAGAGAAGAAAGACATGAAGAATCACATGAAGAAAGATGAGAAGAAAGAGATGAAGAAAGATGAGAAGAAAGGAGAGAGGAAAGGAGACATGAAGAAATATGAAGGTATATAAACCTAAGAAGGATAATAGACTCCCCCCTAGACATGTGAAGCGAACAAAATGAGATCCCTGTTCTTCCTAAAGGTACATTGAAAACATTTTATGGATATGGAACAATTGATGCTAAAAGATATGTTGATTTGTTTTTGGATGTTTGTGATTTCCATCTTGTTGAACATGACGATGTGATGGTAAAGTTATTTCTCCAAACTTTGTCGGGCCAAGCTTATGAATGGTACACATCATTTCCCACAATATATATCGACTCATTTGATGATATTGAAGTGATGTTCTTGAATATGTTCGCTCCCCCAGTCGTGTATCATACTCTTCTTACTAATTTCACCCAAATTTGTCTAAATAAAAAGGAGAGGATAAGATATTTCAATCTCAGATTCAATAAAACATTGAATGAGATCCCTGAAGAAAAAAATCATAATGATCTAGGAATACTTGGTTGCTATAAAAATTCCATGCCACCCGATGTGAATTTCGCTATTAGATCCTCCGAAATTGATACTCTGGATGAAGCAATGACCAAAGATACGAAGATGGAGGAAATCACGATTGAAATAGGCATTTATCCTAACATTATCCTTGGAAGAGTGCAAAGGCAGATGTATAATTTGAACATTGTTGATCAAGGAACATCTAGTTCAAAAAAAAATGAAGAGAAAAAGCCACGACCTAGTGAAAATCAGGAAGTCGGTGGAGGATTCTTTAAAGGAACTATCTTGGATGTGAAGACAGATCCTGTCACATCCTAGGAGACAAAGCAAAGAATCAAGATTGCGTAGATGAACATAACCATTAGGAAAATGCAATATGAAATAAAAATATTAAGAAGGAATGATAATTACATGGTTAATCCAAGGATGTCGGTCCCAGAAAAAAGAAGGAACCTTGCCCCAGAACAAAGAACTAGGTTTGAAAATGTCGACAACCAAAAACGATAGAGGGTTTCCAGACAACCAACTTCGAACACAATAATACTTGATGAGCCATATAATGAACAAATGGTCGAACCAGAAAATTATTATATGCCAGAGGAAGTCTTTGAATCTATATAGATGGATGGATGTGAGACATCCATGTATATATTTGAAGAATATGAAGAAGATCCTATCTCAGAAGAAAACATTTTCCAAACACGAGCACATGTAAATAAGGCTACGAATAAGAAGAATTCTGAAAAAGAAAAGGAAAAAGATAATGAAAAAGATAAATAAAAAGAGAATGATAAAAGTAAAACAACCAGTACAGATGTCAAAAAGAAATAAAAGATGCTCAACCCCCTTCGGATGATGTATAACATTTTTGATGATCTAAGCAAGTTAAGAATTACTCTTCCTTTCACACAAGTAGTAAAAATTCCTCAATGGAGAGAAAACATTCTAAAATTGTTGGATGAACCAACTAGGAGAATTGAAGTAGTAATTGCAAACCCAAAGCAGAGTCATAATACATCAGTGGTGAAATTAAGAGGAAAATTTTCACCTTTTTACATTTCAATAGAAAATCATGACGTCGTGCTCCACAACTATCTGATATATTCTGGTGCAACAATCAACATAATGCCTTTGGCAGTGATGGATGCACTTGGAATAAGTTGCACCAAATACTATGAAAAAGGAGAAATCATTTACGGAATTGATTTCAGGAAGGTACGAGCTTATAGATAAATTAAGGATTTTTATGCCTGGA
The DNA here is from genome assembly GCA_009831015.1 of Picea engelmannii. Lineage (NCBI taxonomy): Eukaryota > Viridiplantae > Streptophyta > Pinopsida > Pinales > Pinaceae > Picea > Picea engelmannii. The sequence goes on from ML807299.1 coordinate 192,919, forward strand.
TTACCACCGCTCCTCATATCATTACAATTTTTAATATTGTGGTGGTGGATATACCTCCAATATACAGAGTTGTCCTTGGAAGAGACCAGTATTCCATGATTGGTGGCTATATAATGAATGATGGAAGTTGTATGATGTTACCTGAAAAATATGGAGCAAAAATCAAGGTTCCTCGTGAACCTAGGAGATTGTCTTCTTTCAAGAATAAGGATAACAAGTTGATGGAAGATTATATAGATGTTGGTATTGGGAACTATGCCATCTTGGATATGGAGAAAATAGAGGATACAAAAAGTGAAGAGAATTATTTTGTTGGCTATTGGAGAATGTCGTTTGATGGAGCTTTTTCAAGCTCGGGGAGTGGAGTTTGGATTGTACTCAAAATCCCCAAGAATATCATATACCCACACACCATCAGACTTGAGTTCTCTTGTACAAATAATGAAGCAGAGTATGAATCCTTAATTCAAGGAATTATTCTAGAAATGAATATGAAGATTGAAGATTTGATTGTGACTGAGGATTCGAAGTTGGTAATAAATCAAATCACTCATAAGTATAATATTAAAAAGGAAAGGCTCAAACTATATTTCAAAAGAGTGAATGGATTAATGGAGGCCTTTAGTTCTTTCGATATTTCTTTTATTCCAAGGGATACAAATAAAAAAGTATATTCTTTAGCATTGACCGCTTCATTGTCAAATCCAGCTAACATTCAGAGTGAAACATATTTTCAAGTAAAAAGAGTTTTTCGACCCTCAGACCCAGATAACCAAGATTATCTCCAAGTGTTTGAAAATGATGAGGACTTAAAATATTTTCTAGCAAATGAAAATGATGCCGAAGATGATAATATTTCTCCTGTCCCAAAGAATTGTGTCCAATCTAAATCTCTTTTCTTAAGAGATGATAATACAAAAAGTTTCACAGAAGAAGTATCAGTCCGAAAAGTGCAAGAAACGATAAAAGCCAATATTGGGACTGATAGTTCCCTGAAGTACATAAACTTGGGAGTTGATTGTACATCTAAAGAACTTGATCAATATATCACTCTTTTCAATGAATATTTTGATGTTTTTGCTTGGAGTTATGATGATCTAAAATCCTATGATAAATCAATATTTCAACATATTATTCCATTAAGAGAAGGAGAAAATCCATTTAAGTGGAAAATAAGAATAATGAATCCCAAATTAAAACCGTGGGTGAAGATCGAGTTGGAAAAATTGAATAAAGATGGAATAATATATCCCATCATACATTCTGAATGGCTCTCAAACCCAGTGGTTGTGAGGAAAAAGACTGGGGAGATTAAGATGTGCATGGATTTTAGAGATCTCAATAAATCAAGTGTAAAATATAATTATCCTCTGCTTGACATGGAATTCCTTCTTCAACAAGTCACTCGATCTGCTTGTATGCCCATGTTAGATGAATTTTCTAGATATAATCAAGTTTTAGTTGTAGAGGAAGATAGAACTAAGATGAATTTCATAACACCTTGGGAGACGTATGTGTATGATAAGATGCCATTTGGTTTGAAAAATGCTAGAGCTACTTTCCAAAGGGCTATGGACCCCACATTCAGAGGTTTGATAGGAAAATTCATGGCAGATTACTAGGATGATCTAATGGTCCATTCAAAGGAAATAAATGAACATATTGTTGGACACACCGACTACACTGAGAGCGGGGGGGGGTGAACAGTGTAGGACTCTTTTTCCCAAACTTCCCTCTTTTCCAAAAAACTCATTAGTTAGAAATCACTATTAACTCATTACTCATTGTTGTCATTTATAACCAGTTAAATGTGAACATATATTAGCAACATATATCAACAATATATCATCAACAAATAATCACCACAAGGAACATAAAGAACACAAGATGTATGTACAATTTTCTTTTTATTATGGACTTCAATCCTTGGGGTTTTTCAGCAACAACTAAATAGAGTACAACTCTACAAGAGCACCAACTCTATATGCAAGGCTCAACTTACATTCTCATCACCAACTGAGATGAGGCAACAATCCTCCATAGATATCAATTTGTCACAGGTACGCGACCTGTCAGTAGTGCAGCCCGCGTGCGTACGCGCTCTGGCTCACTACAGCCCGTGTATGTACGCGATCAATCTGTATTACAACCTGTGTATTCCTTCTAAGTTACTTAGGGTTTTATCTTCAAGATAAACTCAGATCCTCTGCAACCTTCAATCACATTCTCATCTGTCTTTCACTATCCAATCTAATCCAGAACCAATCACAACACATCCAATCTCTCCAACAACTTATTCATGCTAATCAACCATACAATATGAATGCTACTCAATCATGTATAAGAAACTAGTATACTATAGCAATCATATCAGTACTGAATCATAAGAGTGATTCTCACTCCATCAACCATCTCAACCACATCATAACATTCATACCAAGAATGCCTTAATCATTCACCTCTTAACAAACAAGAATATTCATCAAGACAACAATAAAACCATACTAGAGTTTCTATGGTGGATCTGAGCCCATAGAATGCAGATTTGGAACTTGCCTCAGTATTTAAGAGTCTGTCATCAGCTTAGCCACAAGTATTCAAGACTTTATCTACTGTACGCGCCATGTCTTCATACAGCTCGCGTATGTACATGCCCTGGCTCACTATAGCCCTCGTACATCTCATAAACTAGGGTTTCTAAACCTCTGAGACTTTTTTCGTCATGATCTCAGACATTTCTTAAACTTTGATGTGTCCATGAGATCCTCCAGATATTCTCTCTCTCAGAATAGATTTCAATACATGCTCAAGAGATACACACAAGATCTACACAAAGATCCTCCCAAAATGTGTTGTTCACAAGATACCCTTGCCTCTTATTTATACTCTTCATCTTATAGGTCACTTAACCCACTTCTAGGTCACTTAACCTATTTTCCTCAATTTAGGGTTAATCACTTTCCATAAATAGAAAGTTCTCCATTTCTTTATCATTTAAATATTCCTCCTTGACTTTGTCAACTCACTTTATCATTTAAATAATATTCTTTGATTTTGTCACTTCACTTTATTATTTAAATAATCCTTCTTGACTTTGTCACTTTACTTTATCATTTAAATAACAATTTCTTCTTTGCAAGCTCTTTGACTTCTTTGACCTTTTGGGGCTTCAAGCCTTCATATGTGGGTCCTCCAACTTCGTAAGTCCATAACTCTCAAACCATGAGGAATTATGTGACATTCCACATACCATCGGAAATGGCATGACAAACACTATCGATATAGGATATTTTCACTAACAACTTCACTAATATTCATCTCATTATTCCACATATAAGCATGGTTTCTCCAACCATGCTTCAAGGATAAATCAACCGTAAAGCATTTTCCCATGAGGGATTTCACCATAAAGGGACCACTTTGGAGTTCATCCATTTGTGCACCTTATCAACCATGATAATACTATAATGAGCAATCTAACTATGCATCATATATCAAGTAAATCACATCGATCCATCTTCATCTATGCATGACATCATATGCATCATATACTTGACATATATCCAACTTCATCAAGGAAAATACATATTACATTTGACATCAATCATCAATCAATCAATCACTTGACATCAATCAATGACATCAATCAATAAAACCATTGGCATCAATGAAAACATGATCCAACAATCTCCCCCTTTGGCATTGATGGCAATACCAACATTGATGTCAACACCAATCATTGATGTCAACATGTAGACAAGGCATGCTCTACATCAATAGTAATCAATCATGTCAATTTGACTATCTCTCCTCATCAATAAACATCAATCACATCAATGTGACTATTGACTATCTCTCCCCCTTTGACATCAATGGAAAAGGGACATTCTCCTCTTGGGGTTGCTCCCCCTACTTGAAATCTCCTTGGGGTTGTTCCCCCTGTCTGAATGCCTTTGATATTCATATGAATAATATCTCCCCTTTTGAACAAGGGATATCACTCTGATGTAATGCTAGAGATACATCGCTCATACTCCCCCTGTGACCATTTCTCCCCCTGGAGCTATGCCTCTGTGCTCTTTCTTCAAGTATAGGGCTCTTTTCTCCTCCTAGAACCATGGGAAGAAGAATGACTCCACCTATGGGTATGTCTCCCCCTATCTTCTCTGCAATATGAACAATATGCTACCATATGACGATCCTTGGACCTGTTCATGCATCAAACTCATGCCATACCAAACATCATGAAACAAAAGATATGTCAACAATAAAATAGAAAATCATGAGTAGAACATCACCCAAGTACATAATGTACCAATTGTGTGCCCATCATGCACAACAGCCATGTACATCAACCATGTACATCAATACCATACAATGTTCCATAAGATCTCATCAATGGAATGTATCAACCATATTCCAACATGTGCATCTACCAATGTGCCAACCATGTGCATCTACCAACATGCCAACCATGTGCATCTACCATGCCAAAAAATGTGCATCTCACTCATGATATGTCTCCATCATGAAACAAGTTCCATAACCATGTATCTCAAACAAATACCAATTGTTGTGCTAATCAAGTAATACCAATGGTGTACTTTTATCCAAGTACTATCATCCAAACACATGCCATCTAAGAGTGTACCAAAACTACTTGTACCAAGAAAGTACATCAACCATGCACCAATACCACAACATGATGAATCCTCATACATGTATGCCAAATCCTCCATAACACATGTGCCAATCAAACTGCTAGTAGGTGCCTCTACCAATGTACTATAAATGTACCAATCAGGAATCAACTATAGATCAAGCTATGACTCATCAATGATGTACAACATGATCATCTCATCAACTTACCAACTACATTTCCAATATGTATCCCATCACCAAGACATCCAACAAATATTCTTCCAATAATACATCATGGGATATATCAATGAAACTCAAAATGTGTACCAACCAACAGATCAACATCAATCCTCCATTCACTACAGCAAATACTAAGCATCCAAAAACACATGTACTAGTAGTATGCTTCAATAGATCAATGACATCTCTAGCTGGCATCATCAAGATATATCACATAACTTCACTGTCATAACCAACATTGTTCTTCAACAGAAAATGTATCAATCCATACTCATGGGTTAGTGCCATGCATCCAAGCTAGCCTTTCATTATTTTTATCATCACATTACATAATCCAATATAGAATCATGAAAACATGCAGAAAATAGTGTCAGAACCTACAACAAACCATGTTAGACCCTGCAACACAGAGTTATATCATTACATCAAGATGCAAGCCTTGTGCATTTCCTTTTTCCCAAGGCTTTACCAAATATACGCATCCTATTGCACAAACAACTTGCATATGTACACGACCTATTCAAGGTTAGCACGCGTATGTACATGAATGTTTCCATTGTCACCCACATATGCTTGAATAGATGACATACTATATCTTCCCTTAAAGCTTCCATTCTTCTCTGATTTCTCAGTCTTCTTCACCCACTTCTGAAGGTGTCCCTGCTTCCTAGAACTTGAGCTCTGAGCTTCCATCTTTTCAAATATTTCTCCCTTCATTACTTCATTCCTTATTCTAGTCATACTATGTGAATTCCTCATCATAGACTTTCTTCTTGTGTTCCAACAGTCCTGGGATTTGTGCCCAAATCCACTATAGCTGTAGCATCTCATGGTGTTACAGTGAACAACAATGTGTCCTACTTGATCAAATCTCCAACACCTTGTGGTGTTATAATATATTCCATTATATCTCCTTTCATAAGATCTACATTCAAAATCTTTGTGACCATATTCATTACATGAATAACAATGCCCATGAAATATACTTTCATATCTTTGCTTTGGTGTCCCAAAGATAGCTTCTTGATGTCTTCCTTGCTTTGTTCTTTTGAAATTTTCTTTGCCTTGTGTAGATGGTTGATTTGGAACATTGTCTTCATCCTTTGAGGTATTTACCTCATGCTTATTTGAGGTGCTTGCTTCAACATGTGTAGCTTCTTTCTTGTATCCAAGACCTGATTTATCATTTGGTGATCTTTGACTTTCCAAGATCTCATTCAAGATTAGCGAGCTATTCAAGAATTTGTTTGATTTCTCTACTTTCTTTCTAATATCAACAACTTCAGCTTCTAACTTATCACATGACTCTTCCTTTTCATTGATTTTATTCTTCAATAGTTCCTCTACCCTTTTGGCTTCTTCAATTTGGTTCTTGATATAGACAATAATTTCAAAACTTTTACTAATCTCACCATCTGCTTTCCTATCTTCTTTTTCATTCTTTAGTCTTGTAATCTCTTCTTCCTTTTCTTCTAATTGAGTCTTATTACTCTCTTCTTGTTCCTTGAGCATTTCCCTTAACTCCAATATGTGCCTTTTACTCCTCCTAAGAAACTTCTTAATGTTATCCAAAAGATAGCTATAGTCTATATAATAGTGGTCATTGCTATATTCATATAAACCATATTCAACTTTATTTTGAATTTCTAATAGATCTTATTCTATTCTTTCCATGGGATGACTACCATCCAACTCTACACAAACTATTTCTAGATTATCTTCTTCACTTGTAGAGAAAAATTCAACATCATCACATTTTGAATCATTGCAATCAAGAGTCTTTGGAGATTCTTTACCTTCATTTGAAATACCTTCGAGATATTCCTTTTTGCCAACATCATCACATGATTCTTTGCTTTCATTTGAAATGTCTTCAAGATCTTCATTTGTGCTAACAACATCACTTGATTCTTAGCTTTCATTTGAAATGTTTTTAAGATCACATTTAGAAATAATGCATTCAAGAGTTTTTGAAGATTCTTTACCTTTAATGATCTTGATGGAGTGGT
>ML807299.1:244988-260002 GCA_009831015.1 Picea engelmannii
CATTCCTCTATTTCAGTTAATTGACAAAATCCAAGAGTTAAAGGAGAGACATTCACATCAATGAGGATTTTTCTATGTTCTTTCAGTCTCCCAAGAGATATTTTGCGTGATGTTTTCAGATCCACCTTTTGTACATATTTTTCTATTTTTATTTTTTGATTTTGGTTCTTTTTTTTTTTCGTTGCTTTCTGGTTAAACTTATGTCTGTGTCACCTTTTAGTTTGTGGAGGGGGACCATAATGCATCATTATAAATAAAATGCTAAGGTATTTTCAAGAGAATCAATGCTATAAATTGCTGAAACACAGACTAGCTAAAGAAAATTTCTGTTTGAAACAGATTTCCTAGTCTCACTTTATAATTATGAGCAAACACGACCATCTTCAAATATTTTTACGTTGTCCCTGATTATAAAGAAAGCAACTCAAGTATGCCTTCCTGTATTCAAAAAATTAGTTTCATCAAGAGACTAATTTTAGATCATAATGAAGTTAATTAAGCAGAAAATTAAAGGCTGGAAAATGACTAGTGTTCTAAAGACTGAAATTTTCAGCATCACCCCGCTCTTCTAAATATCTTTAAACTTATATCAGATTGTAAATAATTCCTTGAGAGTTGTGGGAAGTGTCTGTAAACCCACCGAGATACTGAACAACTCTGCTGGCAGTGGGTAAATGCATGCATGATGCCAAGACAACTTTGTCAGGGTACTAAACAGACCCGCTGGCAGCGAAGCAATGTTAGGTTCAAGAAATTTGTCATGTATAAATGTTGATATTGGTCATAAGTATCCTTCATTATGAACTAAAATTTCTTGGACAAGATAGAGGTGTCAGGGTGGGTTAATTGACATCCTTGTTGAGGCTATGGACGCCTGCTCATAGTAGTGGCCCTATCAACAGTATCAGAGCCATTGAATTGAACATCGTTGCTCTCATTTTAAAAATTTATGACTGGATTTCATTTGAACAGGAAGATATATGAAGTTAGACTGTGCAATGATTGTTGGGATGCTTGATGGCCTTCAACTATTTTTGATCTGTAATCATTCTAAGCAGTCCTAACATGAATTCGTTGGTGATGCAGAGATAACTGCTTCTCCCAGTAATTCGCCATTGTTGGCAACCCTACACGATTGTTTCCTTTTAAAGTGACAAATAACAATTCCTGTAGCTGCCTATGCTTCGTCATGTAAATATTTCTATTTGAAGGTGACTATTCGGTTGTAAAAAATTTGTTTTGATTGTTATTATTTTTATTTTTTCGTTTTCATGCTTTGTTCATGACTAAAAGCATGAATGAAACATTGAAACTTATAATCGTATTGCAATTGTATCTAAGGCTTATGTCTCTAGAAGGGTCAATGTGCTTACAACTCTTTTTCTTTGAATCTTATCATATATCAATGAAACATTTGTTTTGAGTTTCTCTTGGACTATAGGCTTGTTTCATTTAAAATTCTTGGTAAGTCGATTATTGATTTTAAATTTTCGATATGCTTTGGCTAGTAAAAGACATCTTCTCCTAACCTTTGCAAATCAACTTCACCCTTTACATTTGATGGGAGTTAAACAAAACTCGTTTGTACCCTGTACCTCATTTTAGCTGGAAATTTGAAGTGACAAACCTCTCATGACAGATCAAGGTCTTGAGTTATGCTCTGTATCCAGAACGTTTATCACCAGAGATGCCCGATTTTCGTGTATGAAACCCTTATGCTTGCATTATGGTGAGATTTCTCGTTTTGCCCCTATGTTTTTGGCTTAGACTTTCCTCTATTACTGTTACATATAAATCCCCAGTTAGTTCAATTCACTCTTGTTACAGTCTTTCAATCTCGTTTTTGCCTGCCAGAGACACGTTTTTTGCGGGAGCATTTTTTATCAAACCGTGATGAATTAGATCAAACCCTTGAAAACCCATTTTGTAAATGGGCCCTATTAACTTCATCAAGGGTTGTTTCTCCAGAACTGGGATCATTGCAGAGATATGTCTCGATCTTTGGAGGGAAATTTCTCATATTTTCCATTCCGATTGAGGTAAACGTTTTATTTATTTATTTTTATTTTGCTACAACAATTCCTATAGAAACCTATGTAATGTTTAAACCTATGATAGAAAATCCTCTTAAATTCTTGAATGGTAAACCAGGGTCTTTGGATTGAAACCCTCGTGAAGGGACAACACCCGATCATTCTTTGAGTGAGCAACAGGATGTGAGTTCCAAGGTTATTAAAACTCCTGAGCATGAAATTGTTTGCCAATCCAACAACAAATAACCTCCCACCGTGTCTAAAAGACAACAAGGAATTTACAGGTATCAATCTCAGGCCAAGGCCGACAGTGGATAGTAGGGGTGTTTTGACACACAATCATGATTTTCCTCAACCGATTGCCCCTGTTGTACATTGTGAAGTGTGTTTACATTGGATAGGTCAGTAGTACACATACATCCCTGTTCTTCAAGAAAATATCAAAGCTCTCATGGCTAAAAATGATTCATTGAAAAACGAAAACCGTGAGCTCAAAGCCAATGCACAAAGACAAGCAAAGCATTAAAAAAAACCCATGAAACATCATTATAAAAAACGTTGACAGTGTCAAGGTTGTGATCATTTCTGATAAGTTGTGATTCGATTTTTGTTATCAGTTGAATGGTAAGATTTTTTTTATCTTAGTTGTGTTTTTATTGTTATTTTTCTAATTAATCTAGATTGATTTAGATTTTTGTTGCTAATAATAACACTGGCTACGAAATTGTGAGATTCTGTAGCCAAGTCAATTTCTCATATAAAGATTTGGAAATTGTTTGTTAAATAAATATCTAATTTGCACATTTCGTTTTKCTTTCAGGATAATATGTATCTTTTGAATTGGAGCATTGTTGGAMTTAGTTAATTAGCCATCTCTTTTGGCTTATTTTGTAAATCAAAACAAAACTTTCAGAATTTTGGAAGATCCAGTTTGATATTGAGTGGTTTTTTAGACCCTCTATATTTGTAACTTTTAAATCTTTTTCAGATCTGATCCTTTMTTAGAAGATAGGAAGTTTAGCATTTGTAAACTCTTTAAATACTCCATATTTTGGTAAGAAGGACCATCTTGACTAGGAGCAAAAGATGGACGATTAATTCTAGAACCTAATGAAACAACATTCATGCATTTTGKCTTTAGCCTCTTGTTTATTAATGTTGTCATTTATGTTTTGTTAATGTTGCTACATATATAGATCTTATATATTTAGATTAAATGATCTATGATGTGTAGGATTGTTATATTAAATACCATCCATAATTTGCTTCTCAAAATATAAATGTTGTGATCATATTTTCAGTTAAAATGATAGGGTTTATATTTCAATTTTAATTGAAAAATGAAATATACAGGTTACTTTCAGATTTATCTTGCAGTGATCATGTATAATTATGAGATCACAGGTTTATGTTTGTGTCTCCGCTTTAGTCATTAAAACCCAAACTGCCAACATATGTTCTAGATTTATTTAGAGCCGTCTTAGGGTTCATTGCAGGTTTCCCTCTTGGACGTGGTAGTTGGACGTTCTCTAATCGTGTAGATGCTTGGATACACATCACTAACTCACTAACTGGTTAGCTCATTTACATTTTTCTTTCATTTACTTATCACCGAAACTCGAATGTATGGTTCAACTTTTGACTATCCACACGTTTCTGTTTCATAATATTTTTTCATATTAGTTTAGATTTATAAAGGAAAAACAAAAATATTTTTATTTGCTTTCTTTATCTGCTTCTTAGAAGCAATCATATTTCACATTGATTTCGTAAGTTTAGATTAAAGCTTGCAATTTGTAAATGATGTACATAAGTTAGATTTGCATATTTTCTACCTAAACACACCTACAACAATTATATTAGAACATATGTATATATATAATATAGCGTTTACCAATTAGTTAGTTATTTCTTTGTTTTATTTGTTTTCTTTTAGGATTTTAGATTGTCTAATGGAGCCATTAAACCAGTCAGAACAAGTTACACCAAACGAGTTGGGTTACTTAGACAACCCCGGATCAGACTCGTTATTCCAGTTAACAGATGGACAATTTCTCCCGTCAACAATAGCCAGGCCATAATCAACTTAAATACGTGGAAGATGACCTTCGAGTTAGCATAATACATAGTCATTGTTCCATTGGACCCATCAAAAGGGGAAAGGTTCGTAGAGCCTACTTGCTTGGACCTGGAGGAAATTAACCAGTTGTACAAAACAATTGTGCGATATGAATATTACGTGAACCCAACTGCAGATGGGGTACTTAATTGGCAAAGCATCACCTCATGCACGTCAGACTCAAATACGAGTTTAGAAAATTAGCAGCAGAGGTTATAGAAAGTCTCTACAAGAAGATGCGCAAGAATAGATTGTGAAGTAAGATGGGTAGGTATGAACATAAGGGAACCTCCCAGCTTCCATGGGGTGAATGAATTAGAAGTATTATTAACATGGTATGAAGAGGAAGTGTTAGGAAATTAGAGGCTTTTATCCCTGGATATAACACTCAAGGAAACACCTGCAAGATGGTGGGGTGTGCACAAAGAAATAGTCAAGGATTGATACCAATGTAAGAGGTTACTGTGCATTAGGTTTGGTGTAGAACAAGGAAGCAATCGGCTAGAGAAATATGAAGGACAAGGAGAACCAACAAAACACTTGTATAAGTGAAAAACGCTATGGAAAATGACACCACTAGATGAGTGGCCTCATCATTTTGTTCACACATTAGAAGTTATCCCAACAAACTGATATGTATACCAGGAACTGCACAGAGGAATTGCGAGATGGACAATATTAAAAAACAACTTTACAATCACTTTATCATTTGAGCATGAGAACCCCAACATAGATGCAACACTTAAATACATTAGAGGGGTGATATTCATTAAGGAACCAGAATTTGAACTCATGACAGAAGAACAAAAACAAAACAAACAGATAGTGAAAGAACTATTGTCATGATACCACGTGTAAGAAGAAGCAACGGATGAAGATGATCCGCACGATATTCATATTGAGGAAGTTGAAGGTGAAAGAGAAGTGGAAGGTCCACCTTTGGAATCAAAATTAATTGTTGTGTTGATCAAGGTGAAGAAAGTTAACATTAGGACAGTCGAGAACCCCAAAATGGCCAACATTGGAGACTACTGGGATGAGCAAACAATGGAAAGTATGATAGAGTTACTACGTGAGTACAATGACTCATTCCCAACAACATTCATAGAAATAAAAGACATAGAAGGAGAGCTAGGAAAAATGAAGATATCGCTCAGAGATGAGGCAAGACCGATCAGACATCGACCATATAGACTAAACCTGATATATAAGAAAAAAGTCAAAGCCGAGATCAATAGGATGTTGGAGGCTAGAATCATAGAATCTGTAGAGGAATCTAAATGGGTAAGCTTGATGGTATTTCAGGAGAAGAAACAAGGGGGGATAATAATATGTGTCAACTTGAGGAAGTTGAACGATATGTGCCTACATGACCCGTTCCCTACTCCGTTCACAGATGAAGTCTTGGAGAATGTAGGAGGACAAGAATCTTATTCATTCACTGGTAGATTCTCAGGATACCATGAGATCAACATAGCACTAGAATACAGATACAAGACCACTTTTGCCATGGAATGGGGATCCTACCATTATACATCCATGCCATTTGGACTGAAGAATGCACCAACTATATTCTCCAGAGTAGTCATAGTTTCATTCAAAGAGTTATCCACCAGTTTCTAGAGGTATATCTAGATGATTGGACAATCTATATTTTGTTGAAATACCATGTATAGGTCTTGCAGCTAATGTTAGAAATATGTAGGTAGTGTCAGATATCATTAAATATAAAAAAATGCATCTTCGAAACACATTTTGGGATACTACTGCGCCAATATTGGTAGTTCCATATTGGGATACGAAGTTCCACATCCATGTATATGCATCAGCAATAACACTTGGAGCTATACTAGCGCAGCCAGGAGAAGGAGAATTGGACCATCCAATATAATTTTCTAGCAAAAAACTGTCAGAATCAGAGCAGAACTACAATACCACAGAGAGGGAAGGCTTAACTATGGTCTACGCGCTTCAGAAGTTCAAGAATTATTTATTGGGAAAACATTTCAAGATGTTCACCGACCAGTTAGCTCTCAAATACCTCGTCAACAAGCCAGTGTTTGGGGGGAGAATTTGTAGATGGTTATTTTTGTTCCAGGAATTTGACTTTGAAGTGATAGTCAAGCCAGGAAATTTGAACGTAGGACGTGATCACCTATCGAGGATCACTAATGGGGAGGAACCTACGAATCTAGAGGACAAATTTCCCGACGCACAACTATTTTCAGTCTAGATAACCAATGAATACTTTGCAGACATCATCCAGTAATTGAGTACAGGGACTGTGCCACAGGAATTCAATACCGCGCAGAAGAAAAACTTGGTAGTCAGGGCTACAGATTATCAGTTGATTGCAGGACACTTATACAAAATGGGTGCAGATAGCATATTGAGAAGATGTGTTCTAGAACATGAAATACCAAAGATTTTAGTAGAATCCCATGATGAAATAGTAGGAGGACAATATGGAAGAAAAGCTACTGTGCATAAGGTATTGCACGTAGGACTATGGTGGCCGACTTCTCACAGAGACTCAAAGGATTATTGTCAGAAATGCGATGTATGTCAAAGGGTTGGGAAACCAAATAGAAGGTACAGGATGCCCCTTAGACCACAAGTAACCTTGTAGGTATTTGAAAAATGGGAAATAGATTTTGTGGGACCAATTAACCCACCAACAAAAAGGATAGGAGTGAGGTACATTATCATTTTCACATAATATTTAACAAGATGGGCAGAAGCAAGACCAGTAAAATATTTCAGCAAGTGAGCAAGTGATCACTAGATTTGGTTGCCCATGGATTTTGATGAGTGACCAAGGAACTTATTTCATCAACAAAACTATTAAGGCTATGATTGAGGAGTTTCAATTTTATCATCAAAAGAGTACACCATATCATCCTCAAGCAAATGGAACAGTGGAAGCCCTTAAAAAAATCCTTGAAAATGCGTTGATGAAGATATGCAACATTAATAGGGATGATTGGGACTTGAATATACCAACATTATCGTGGGCATACAAGACCACATGCAAAAAGTTGACATAACAGACACCATTTATATTGGTGTATGGACAAGAAGCAGTGGTGCCATTAGAATTTTTGGTACCTAGTCTGCACGTAGAAACAATTACAAACATGACAGAATAGGGCACAGTACAAGAAAGGCTGAATCAACTGATGATCATGGAGGAAGATAGGATTCTAGCAGGGTTTCACAAAAATGTACAGAAAGCAAGGGACAAATCTTGGCATGATAGACATATTAAGAGGAAATATTTCAAGGAAGGAGACTTAGTCTTGGTGTATGACAGCAAATCCCTTCAGCACCCAAGAAAACTCAGAATGCATTGGTTAGGACCATACGAAGTAAAGACTGCCATAGACGGGGAAGATGTACAGTCGAAGGATTTAGGAGGAACAGAACTCAAAGGGATGATTAATGGGAGTCGCATGAAGGTGTATAAGGACAATCGACCTCCTAGCACTTAAAAAAATAAACCGCAAAGGGTTACCATGCCAAACATCAAAAGATAGTAACAAAGGAGTAGTGCACGGAAAAAAGAGAATGAGCGAGCGCACTCAGAAACACTAGCACGACGAAGAAAGGACTAATGGTCACTAAAATGTGGAAACAATGAAAATGGAGGGTGTGGAAAATAAAGCGCCAACAGACGATGACTATCAAAATTGAATGAGAAGAACAATTGACGGGACGCCACATTAATTGTGCCAACTGGCGACGACAAGGGAATTTAATGGAAAGTACGTGGTAAGCGCCAGTCTAATTAAAATGCAATTTGGGTAACGTCTCCGAGAAGATTCACACGATTCCTATATAAACCAACATATGGGATTGGGAAGGTTATTATGAAAGCAAGAAAATCATAGAGCGATAGAGCATAAAGAGTAGAGAGAGAAGTTTGTAGAGGTTGTAGAGGCCACTAATCTCGACGTAGAACATCTTTACCACCATTACACCACCCAAATTGGGAGAGATGAGCCAGACTTGCAAATGACCTCGAAGCAATGTCAGACCACCACTGTATCCATAGGGAAACAAACAAAAACCACCTCAGCCTCCAAAAGTCATCAATGTGGATGAAATCTCATTTTCCGATATGACACCAGGAAGCCCCACATCAATAGTGGAGGAAACCCAATAGAAATTACCAGTGGGCATGGACATTGATGTGAAAGAAGGAGGACAAGGCCAATAGGTTGAGGATGAATGCAATCATTCACACCCCGAAAATCTGGAAGAGGCCCCGAGAGTTAATGGGATGGTCCCTAACTAGGCATAAACGACCATGCCAGAAAATCCACACACAACTACGCCAGAAAAACCACATGAGGGCATAGTGGAAGGTGTCATCAGTTGAGTAGACGAGTATGCAGAAGAGAGAACAATGGAGGCTGGAACCTTGATTCAGCCACCACAACGCAAGCGAAAACAGTCGGTACCATGATCACCGTGCAAGCAAGCTACCACAACCATAGTCTTGTTGCGCATTCTAGAAGGGGTACGTATCACAGGAAACATGTTAGGCCACGTGGAGAAATTGTAGTACTCAGACCATGATGTGATGGACACAGACAAGTTCCTAGAATTTTCCAAGAAAGTTTACCTAGAGACTGTTGGTATAGGACCCTTTGGCGAACCAATTAACCAACCAGGCCAGTGGGAGGCCGTACTGGCCAAAACCGAGATTCTAGGCTTGTTGGACATCCCGCACTTCTGGAGGGGCCAAGATGCAAACAACTGCATCAAGAAGCTGTTGGCAGTCACCCACGGAGGATACCTGTGGCTGGAACAAACCGTATCAGTAGGCGTAGAGATCACTGCATACATCATAGGGCTTCCAACATGGGGGGGAGACACTCACGTAGTTCCTTGATTTCAAGATGAAGGAGAATGCACTAGTCGAGGAAATGAAGAAGAAGTATGGTACAGAAAGGGGGTTGCATAGAATCATAATTAAGCGCATTAGTGACGCAACCACAAGGATGGCCACAAAAATCATGGCATGGAAGTTACTCAGGAAATGTCACAAGGAGAAAGTCCCTGGCGGGGTTTTCACAACTACAACATAGTGTGCGGAGAGAACCACACTCAGTTGGGACCCATACTTGTTGAATCTCTTCTTGGAAGACTGTAAGGACACGTAGGACCTAGGGACAAAATTTCACTCTTTGTGGCTACTTGTCTTGATTTCCTTGTCGAATGGAAGGAGTCTAAGTATTCATTCTCTGCCATGAGATCCATTCCTTGCCATGCAACATGATACCTATTGTTGGGGAGAGCTCAAGACCCCAAGAAAAAAAGGGAGAATGCAGGCATGCTCGAAGGATATTACAATGACTTGCAGGAAAGTATCGCCAATACTTGGCAGATTACACCAGAAGTGGTCACACAGTATCAGGGCATAGACAACCTCAAAGTGACCAGACATACAATGTGGATCCAAGAACAAAATGATCCTGAGAACCAATGGCTACAACTGTGGTACTACGTTAAGGAAGAGGATGTAGAAATGGCCATCAAGGATTGGAACGATGACTGGAGGATTCCAGTCCTGAATCAAGAGATGCTCGCAGATAAGGAGGTAGATTTAGGGCATGAACAAACACTTGTAGAAGAAAAAACAATGCCCAAGAAGATAAGGACTAGTCAGAACTAGGCGCAATAGAAGAAAGGGGGTGTGCCCAACTTGGGGTATAAACTCCAAATCAACGTCGTGTAGGAGGTACAGTCGCGCACATGCACATATGCAAAAAAATTGCAACAGACAAAGGACAGTCGAGATGAGTTGGAATTGGTACTCGAGAAGGTCAATATTGAGACAAAATATGAGAAATACCACGTAGATAGATTGGAGCAGGGATTGGTCATAGCCTATGATAAAATTCCAAAGAGTGTGTAGACAACAAAGCTCACAACTATGTAGAAGATTGATCAGATTGTGTAGAAAATCGATCAATACAGGAAGGATATTGAGCACCTCCTAGAGAAGCTCATACCTACCACTTTGCCAGAGGTGAAGGAGCAGAGGAAACATGAAGCAATAATGCAGATAAAGGAGATGGAGCGACAAGTCCGTGCAGCGGCCGACTTGTTTGATAAAGCAGCATAGCTAGGGACTAAGCTGGAAGAGGATCAATAGGTCCAACAGTGGGACCATGAAGAAGACATTATAAGAACAACTATCCAAGACCTTGAGAAAAGGAAGAAGACAATGTCGATCACTAAGCGCATCAAAGGAATGCAGGATATGAAGAAGTTGCAAGCAAAACTCATAGTCATGCAGACATAGAAGAAGGAGCATTAAGCTCAAATGGAACCTCTCCAAAAGAAGGAAACATAGGTCATTGAGTAGACAAAAGACGCATAGAAGAACATGACACAAACTTAGGTGGAGTGCACAGAGATGATCATGTTGGACAACTGAGAGGGGGGGTGAATCAGTTGTTACTATGATTAAACAATTATGCCCATTTTAATCTCTTTACAGAACACTCAATGACAATCACAATAATGTAGGGAAGTAAGTAATACAATATACAACATCAATCACACACATAAAATATATAGAGACAGATATTTCTTGAGGAAACCCATAAAGGGAAAAACCACTTCTTCTTGATATGATAAGTAATCTTTATTTTATGTCCATTATCATTCTTATGAGCTCGAACTCCTCTTGAGGCTACAACCTATGTTTTACAAGAAACAATTTACTAAGAGAACCAACTCTCTAGTTTCTCTAGCACCCACTAGAAGGAAGAACCAACTCCCTGAGTGTTCCAGCACCAACTGGATGGAAGCACCAACTTCCATTCACACAGGAACCAACCTTTATAAAAGAGAACAATAGTTCTCCTTTGCACCACCCTACCACCCTGATTTTTCTGGATGAAACTAGATGGAAGCTACAAATCCCTGTGTTCAAGAACCCACTTGAAACTCTAAGGACAACAATCCTCCCTAGCACCCTCAAATATAAATCTTTGCTTGCTGAAATTTATTACAGTGATACAATATTTATCAATGGCTTACCAATCTCATCATTGTTCTGCTACCCTACTCTGCTCTTCCTGCATCGGTGTCTTCCTGCACGCATGCCTTGCGCTTTATGTTCTTCTGCATTTTATGCTCTGTGCCCCATCTACATTATATGCGCTATGCCTCTGCATTCTCTTCACTGCATCACTATTCTTCCCTATAGGTTGTTCACTACGTCTTGTCCTCCCCACCACATAGTTGACCAGAGAATCAACCTCACTTATCTGTTCTGCATATTTTTCTCACATTTAGTCCTATGCCTCATCATCATAGAAACTCTTCGTCATCTCTGGCGGTTATGTTGAGTGTGTTCATCATCAGTGGGCATTATGATAAGATTCCTTAGCTTCTCTAGAAGTCAAAGATCTTCGTCTTCTCTATCAGTTACAACCAATCAATTATGGATTCTTTGACTTCTAAGCCCCTTCCTTCACGTGATCACTGGCGGTGACCATACGCCTAGGCTTAATGAGCGCTTGAGCACTTATCAATTCAACGGTCATGATTCAATCTACTGATATAGACGACTATTGTAACTTCAACATTTATCCCTTCAGAACTTTGGGTTTAAAACCTTTCAAAACTTCTGAATCAAAATTCCCAAACAAATCAGAGGGTTTACGTTTATTTCATAGAAACAGATCAATCATCATATTTGATTCTTACAAGGCTTAATCTGACGGCAAGGACTTAATAAACTGTTGAGATGGATGACCACCTTTTACTCTGGGTCTTCAGCTATTATACTTACGCTATCCTTCCACTGTATCTTGATCAATGGTTGAGATTTCACCCGACATTAGATCGACGGTCGAGATCTCCTTCAGGTCTTTGGACTTCAGATATTTCAACTTACACTATTCTTCCACTGGAGTAGATCGACGGATGAGAATGATCCTGAAGTGATCTTTCAGATCTGACGTCTCGTGTCCACTTCGGGACTTAGACATTCAGGACTTCAGAGATTTTGTCATTTGTTAGTTGTTAAACTCCTAAAGCAATTCTTTCAGAGTGACGTAACTTATTGACGTCATGTTTTGACATGGCATGAGCCAGTTTCCTCTTGACACATGTCATCATCTGATTATGCCATGTCTACTTGCTGACGTGGTCTTCTGATGTGATCTGCCATATGTCTTTGCTGACATGGTCTGTTGACGTGGTCTACCACATGCCCATGTTGACACGGTATTCTGACATGGTATGCCATGTGTCCTTTCTGACATGGTCTGCTGACGTAGATCTCCCTGATCTAATGGTCATCGTATGTTCCCCAGATCCGATGGTCTTTATTCATTTCAGATTTCTGGGCTTTAGGTTTTTCAAATATCAAACTTTCTGGAGCGTAACCTCCTCACATACTTATATCCGAAGTGAATTTTGTTCATCAATCATGATCCTAGATCGATGGCTCTATCTATCTGCGATGCAACTCTTCTAGCTTTTATCTTGTCCTTCCACTTAGAATGATCCAACGACTGACGAAATTTCACATATTAGGAATTTGAAATATCAAGCTTTCCAGAGCGTAACCTGCTCACATATTTAAATCTGAAGTGAATCATGTTCATCGATCAGGATCTTAGATCGATGACTCGATCTTTCTGCAATGCATATCTTCTGGATTATCCTATCCTTCCACTAAGAATAACCTGATGACTGACGAGAATTAGGATAATCAAATTCTCAATCATTTTATCTTATCCTGTCCTTCCACTAAAATGTGATCCAACGATCATGAGGACTCTTGAAGCAGATCAACGATCGACGATGATTTCAGAACCAAAACTTGCAAGTGATTTAACTCGACAACCAAACTCAACAATTTGAAGTTGTGCATTATTGGTGAGTCAACCACAATCTTCTATCTTCAAAGCTATAAGATCAGACGGTCTTGACTAATTGTGGGATTGGGACTAGCACAATATTTAATTCTCCTTTCAATCTTGACAATCTATCCCTATCGTTGATATGGCGATTGCACATCCGATGGTCACAACTCAATCCGACTTAAACTGATCACTTGTTGGAACAACCACAGTCCTTGATCTCCTAGTCTATGAGATCTAACAATCTAGAACAATTGCAGGATTAGAACTAGTGAGTTCTTTACTTCTTCTTTCACTCCCCACAATTTATCCCTTTCATTGAGTTTCTTGCATATATGATGGTCACGATGCTCCAACGATCCTCAAGCACATGGTCACTCATATGACCGACATCCGTAAACCTCCCGAGCTTTTATCTTCATTCGCTTATGTATTGTGCTTTCCTTTCTGAGTGGTGATCTCTGCATATTGTTTGTTCCTCCTTCTGATCTTACGCTTCTTTCCGAGATTTGATCTCGGCATAGCGATGCTTATTCTCTTGCCATCAATGAAAAGAACACTCTTCCTATAGAATATGCCAACAATCTCCCCCTTTGGCATTAATGGAAACCCTGAAAGGCTGAACTATTCTACTTAGACCTCCAATTGTAGCATCCAAACCAGACCTTTTCTCCTCGTTTGACATCAATGTCAAAGAAAACATGCTCCCCCTGAGCTGTTGCAGTACTTTTCAGAGGTATCAAATATTCAACCAATACATACTCCCCCTGACAGGATGGAATCTCTTAGGTGAGAGTAGGGATGACACCAAGCTTCTGATGAAGATATTCAAAAGGTGTCTTGGCTAGGGGTTTAGTAAATATGTCTGCAATTTTTTCTGTGGAAGGAATATAATTCAACTGAACAACTATGTTTATAACCTACTCTTTGAGAAAATGATACTTTATTGGGATATGATTTATCTTTGAATGGAGAATAGGATTCTTCGAGACACTAATGGCACTGGTGTTATCATAGTGAAGTGGAATTGGATCGGTATAAGTTACCTTCAAATCTGTGAGAGTTTGTATCATCCATAAAATCTAAGTGCAGCAAGTAGCAACAACAATGTACTCTGCCTCTATAGTTGATAATGAAATAGATCCTTTCTTCTTACTAATACATGCTACTAACGAATCACCTAAGAAGAATGCACCTCCACTGGTGCTCTTTCTCTCATCCAAACAGTTTGCCCAATCAACATCTGAGTATGTAGTTAATTGTAAGTTCTGATTTCTAGGATACCAAAGACCATAAGTCATTGTACCCTTCAAATATTTGAATATACTCTTGAGAACTGCTAAATGACTTTGTTTAGGGGATGACTGATAATGACCTACCATGCCAACAACTTACATTATATCAGGACAAGATGATGTGATGTATAGAAGGCTGCCTATAATTGATCGATATGTTCTTTGATCAACATCAGGTGAAATATCATCTTTACTGATCTTGCAACCAACCACCATAGATGTAATAACATGAGAGGAATATTCCATCTGAAACCTCTTTAACATCTCTTTCAAATACTATTCTTGATAGATAAATATCCCTGCAGAACTCTAATTGATTTGTAAACCAAGAAAATATGATAGTTCTCTATCATGGAAATCTCAAACTCATTTTGCATTGAATTAGCAAATCACTGAACTGAAATGTCATTAGTGCATCCAAAGATAATATCATCTACATAAACTACAAAAACTAATAAATCATCACCTTGAGACTTTATATATATATTAATTTCAACAATACCTTTCTTGAACCCTTTGTCCTGTAGAAATTTGTCTAGTCTATGATACCAGGCTCGTGGTGCCTGTTTCAGTCCATATAATTCCTTTTTCAACTTACATACATAGTTAGGATTATCTGTCAGTGAAAATCCTTCAGGTTTCTCCATGTATACTTCTTCTTCTAGGTCTCCATTAA
>ML807299.1:260243-286508 GCA_009831015.1 Picea engelmannii
CTCCTTCATCAACTTTTATGTCAATACAATCAACCAATTTATGCAACCTCTTATTATAGCATCTGTATCCTTTACTTTTTGTAGCATACCCTAAGAAGATGCCTTCATCAACCTTGTCATCATACTTTCCAAGGTTTTCATTATTATTCTTTATGTATCACTTACTCCCAAAGACTTTGAAGTGTTTGATTGAAGCAAGTCTTCCATGCCACAATTCATAAGGTGTCTTGTCACTGTGTGGCATGAGGTGAGATTTGTGAAGAATATGGATTGATGTGTGTATTTCTTCTACCTAGTAGGTTTGACCAATGTTCTTCTCATTCATCATTGACCTGACCATTTTCTAAGTTGTTATGTTTTTCCTCTCAACTACTCCATTTTTTTGTGGTCCTGAGATTGTGTATTCTCTTTTGATCCCATGTTTATCACAGAATTCCTTGAAATCATTTGACATAAATTCTCCTCCTCTGTATGATATTACAACCTTTAATATGTTGTCTGTTTGATTCTTAGTTAAAGACTTAAATATTTTAAATTTCTCAAATGATTCAGCTTTTTCTTTGAGAAAAGAAACCCAAGTGAGTCTGGAGTAATCATCAATGATCAACATGAAGTAGTTTTCCTTCCCTGTGCCTTCCTGTCTTGATGGTCCACATAAATCCATATGAACTAATTGGAGTGGTTTCTCTGTTGAAGTAGAGTTATTGGATTTAGAATGTGTCTTGGTTAGCTTTCCTACTTGGAAGGGTTTACACATAGATCTTGTGGCTTTGATATTCTTGGAAGATCTTTTACTGCCTCAAGATTCTTAAGCTTGATTAGGTGGTCAAATTTTAGATTTCCAAGTCTCCTATGCCATAACCAGCTCTCATCATGTTTTCTTAGATGACAATCTTCTCTATCTTCTTTCATCACATATACATTATTATTTGTCCTTATGCCTTTAGCCACCACTTGTCCTGAGTTTATAGAATTTATATTACAATCTTTGGAAGTGAACACCACTTCACATCCTCTATCACACATTTGACTTACACTGATCAAATTATGTTTCAGCCCATCTACATGAAGGACATATTGGGATTTTCCTTTGCCATTACTTAAACTCACCATCCCTTTACCCTTGATTTTACCCGATTCATCATTTTGAAAGGTCACATTTCCTGTTTTGGCTTTACATATAGACATAAACTTATCCTTGTCTCCAGTCATGTGCTTGGAACATCCACTGTCTATATACCAGGGGTGTTTTTGTTTTTGATATGAAAGTACTAGACCACAATTTTCACTATCTTTCTTTTTTCATGTGCTCTCATTTTTGGCTAAGGGTTTTATCCTTGGATCTACTTTGTAATTCTTCAGATGGCAGTTTGCAGCTTTGTGGTCGAAGTTATGAAAGTTGTAGCATTCGAGCTCATTGTTCAATAGGTCAAAGTGATTTGTGCAACTTTGTATACTCATTGGTTTTTTATTTCTATGTTGCAAAGATTATTTATTTCTTGATCTTCTCAGTTGCATGTCTCTAAACTTAATTTGACAATTTTCAATCTTATGGCCAAAATTAGAGCAGTAAAAAAAATAACCATGGAAGAAATTTTGGTACCCAAAGAATGACCTTCTTCTTGGTATTTGTTGCTCCATCTTCTGATATCTTTGTTTTTTATCATGGATCATATTATCTTTATTAGCTTTTGGTGACAGAGTACTCACATGGTTTGATTGTCTGTTGACTTGGAACTTGATCATCTTTACTGGCTCGTTGCTTTCTGTCCATTTGCTTCTTGATCCACTTACATAGCCTAAACCAGTCTTCAACA
The DNA here is from genome assembly GCA_009831015.1 of Picea engelmannii. Lineage (NCBI taxonomy): Eukaryota > Viridiplantae > Streptophyta > Pinopsida > Pinales > Pinaceae > Picea > Picea engelmannii. Next base: position 262,061 of record ML807299.1, read on the forward strand.
AAGAATATATTTGTTTTCTCAGAATGTCATTTAGTTCTGCTGAGGTTTTAATGCTTGGAATGTTTTGGAGATACAATGCTTTAAACTTCTCCATCTCTTTTCTGGTTTTTACTACCTCTTCTTCCAAGGATTCACATCTTGCCTTCTTTTCTGATAACTGTTGTTTTAGAATGTCCTCTATTTTCGGTCTTGCATGCAAAAGAAATAAATACTTTGGAGCTAGACACCCCCAACAAATATGATGGTCAAAATGTAGATCACGAAACCTGAGGTGCAAAGTGAAGGTTACAGAACTTGGAGGATGAAGGCTTGAACCCATGAACCCACACAATTGAAAAATGGCTAAGTGTAGCAATGTACTTATGACATGGGCAAGTGGATGGAGATGAAGGTCCTCCAACTCATCAACCCCCGAACCTGCCGATCATTGAAATATGACTAAGTATAGTAATCGGAAAGGGAGAGAAGAAAGGATAAAAGAAAGAGGGAAAAGAAATGGAATTTGTTTTTGGGGATGATACAACGGGGAAGGAAAACTAGAAAATAGGAAATGATCTCAATAATTGGATCCAACTATGGGATGATAACCCCCTGCAGATTTTCAAGAATCCAGAATCTTCATGACTAGATGCTTACATCCATTGGGCTATGGAATCAAAAGGTAAGGATATACAAACTAAGTAAATGAAAAATTGTGTACAAGGAAATGAGAAAATTTCAGGCGAAGAAACCTTTCAAATGTTTCCCATTAACAAGAAGAATTAACATTTTACCCTTCATATATTTGAGCATATAAGAATTAAAACCCAGGATCTTTTCAATGATATATGGTCCAACGCAAATTGCTTCGAATTTTTTGTGAATTGATGGTTTCTCCTTAGCTTTGTTCCAGAGTAACAATAGTTCACCTTTTTGAAAATTATTTACGCTTACATTCTGATCAAAATATCTTTTGATACTTTGTTGTCTCTGAGAAGTTCTATTCAAGGATTTACTTCATTCTTCCTCCAATTTCAATAACTGGTTCACTCTCTTTTGCATAGGTGAACTATCTCCTGCATCCTTTGTATTAACTACAAAATTCAAGGAATTTAGCTCGAGGCTAATTGGCATTTTTTCTTCTTTCCCATAAACCAATTTGTACAGAGACATCCCAGTACTGTCTTTCAAAGTGATTATGCTCGTCCACAAAGCATCAGTCAACTTCAAATGCCAATTCTTTTGGTTCTTATTAATAGTTTTCTTCAATATATGAATGCATGTCTTATTAGTGGATTCTGCAAAACCATTCCCTTGTGGATAATAATTTGATGAATTCCCCATAACAATTCCATATTCTACACAAAATCTTGTAAATTTTGAGCCAATGAAAATCGAGCCATTGTCAGTAATGAATTTTTCTGGGACACTCAACCTTCACAAAATAGTATCTTTGAGAAACTTAATCAACTCTTCAGAATCAACCCTTTTTAATGCTATTTCTTCCGACCACTTTGTAAAATAATCTGCAGCGGTGAGGATATAGCTATGTCCTTTGCTTGACTTTGGATTTATTGGTCCAACAAAATCAAGTCCCCATTGGACAAATGGTTGTTCTACAAATATAGGATGTAATGGCATTGCAGATTTTTTCATTTTCCCTTAAAATTGTTGACAAGATACACACTTCATTATGGTAGCATTTGAGTCTTTAAAAACTGATGGCCAATAAAACCCAACTCTTATTATCTTATGGGTGGTGGCGGTAGGTGCAAATTTTTGACCACATATACCTTCATGGAATTATTTCATCAATTCTTGAGTTTTCCTTTCATCAACACATCTCAACAATATACCATGGTTCCTCTTGAACAATATATCAATGATCAACACATATTGACTCAACATCATCCTCAATTTTCTTCGCTCTTTAGGGTTCATGGTGACTAGAAATTGTCCAGACCTCAAGTATAATACAATATCTCTATACCACTATGAATATTCCATGGGTTCTCCTACTGAGATTGAAATCACTCCATCCAAAGAATAACTATTTTCAATGAGCTTACATAAACCCTATCCTTAATTTCCTTTAAAGGTTTAATTTCAATATTATATTCTTGAATATTTGCCATCTAGTTTTCCCATTTTCCTTATCTTAATGGTTGATTTAAACACATCTTCACAAGAGAGGATGGAACATACACAATGACATGAGAATTTAGTATGTAATTATGAAAGTGTGCCACCGCTTTCACAAGAGATAGGGCTTGTTTCTCCAATTTTGAACATCTCAATTCATAATCATGAAGGGTATTGCTCATGAAGCTAATAGGAAATTCTTCACCCTTGGCATTCCTCTGAGTAAGAATAGATGCAACAACAGTTTATGTAGCGAACGAATAAATAATGAATTCTCTTTGAAAATTTGGGCTAATGAGGACTGGAGTTGTAGTGTTTTTCTTTTTCTATATTATTAAAATCTTGTTGTGTATCCGTGGACCATGGTCCATTCAAACCTTTGATCCCTTTTCAACAATAAATTTATCGAATTCACAATACTTACATAGTCAGGGACAAATGTTCGTATAAACTTGATCTTGCCAAAGAATGATTGAACTCCCTTCTTAGATGATGGGGGGTTGAGTTCATTTATATATTTAACTCTCTCTGGATCAATATATATTCCTTCCTTGCACACAATATGACCCAATATTTTTCCTTGAGTTACAACAAATAAACATTTCTTTGGATTTAAAGAAACACCATATAACCTACACCTGTCAAAAACTTTCTTCAGGTGATGGATGTGACTATTCCTTGTTTTTTAGTGTACTATTAAGTCATCTTGATAATCCACCATGAATTTTCCTATAAATCCATCAACATCATGATCCATATACCTTTGAAATGTAGCTCCTGCATTTTTTAAACCAAAGGGAATCTGATCATATGCATATGTCTCCCAAGGTGTTATGAAAGTTGTCTTTGCTCTATCTTATTCAACAACCAAGACTTGATTATACCCAGAAAAACCATCTAACATGGACATGAAGGTTGATCCTGTGATCTGTTGGAGAAGAAACTCCCTGTTAGGCAAATGATAATTATCCTTTACACTTGATTTTTTAAGATCCATAAAATATACACACATCTCCCCATTATTGTTTCTCACTATCACGGGGTTTGAAAACCAATAAGAATGTCTAATGGGGTATATTATTCCAACCTTATTTAATTTCTCCAATTCAACCTTTACCATTGGTTTTAATTTGGGGTTCATTATCCTTATCTTCTGCTTGATAGGTGCTTCCCCTTCTCTCAAGGGAATAATATGTTGAAATATTGTTTTATCATATGCCTTCAAATCATCATAAATCCATGCGAACAAATCAAGATATTCTATAAATAATGCGACATATTGATCAACTTTGTCAATTGTGCAATCAACTCCCAAATTGATGCATTTTGGGGAACTATCATTTCCAATATTATTTTTTCTTGTTTCTTGTACCTTTTGGAGCGATGCTTCTTCCAGGAGGTTTTTAGCATGATCATCTCTTGTAAAAAGAGACTCATATTGAATACAATTCCTTGAGACAACAATTATGTGATTATCCTCATCTTCATCATCATTCATAAAAGAAAATTCCAATTCTTCATCATTCTCAAATACTTGTAAATACTCCTGATTATCAGGTACAAAAGGTCGAAATATTCTTTTTACTTGAAAAGTTGTTTTGCTCTGAACATCATTCGGGTTTGACAGTGAGGCCACCAAAGCTAATGAATCTCCCTTTTGATTTTTTTCCCTTGGGATGAAATGAATGTTGAAAGAGCTGAAGACTTCCATCAATTCATTAACTCTTTTTAAATATAACTTGAGTCTTTTCTTTTTAATCTTATATCTCTGGGTAAATTGAATTATTACCAACTCAGAGTCACCTGTCACAATTAGATGTTCTATATTAATTTCTCATGCGAGAATCATTTCCTGAATCAAATCTTCGTATTCTTCCTCATTAATATTGGTACATGAAAATTCAAGTATGATAGCATGTGGATGCACAATATTTCTTGGGTTTATAAGGACGATTCCAACTCCACTCCCGAAACTTGATAAAGCTCCATCAAATGACATCCTCCAATAACCTTCAAAGTAATGCTTTTGATTCTCCATGTCTTCAATCTACTCCATGTATAGGATATCATAGTTTCTGATTCCAGCGTCTATATAATCTTCCATTAGTTCATTATCCTTATTTTTGAACTAAAAGTGTCTACTGGGTTCATGAAGGACCTTAATCATTGATCCTTCTTTATCTGGTAGCATCATGCAACTTCCATCATTAATTATGTATTCCCCGATCATAGACGACCAATATTTTCCTAAGACAACTCTATATGCAGGAGGAAGATCTACCACACAATATTGAAAACTGTAATAATATGGTGAGCCCCTGTGATCCAAGAATAAAAATATTTGATTTCACCATAAGCTGGCACTTGTCTGGAATCAATTGCATACATAATTTCACTAGTTTCATAATATTTGGTGCAACTCATGCCCAATGCCTCCATGACCTCCAATGGCATAATATTTTTGGTCGCATCAGTGTCAACTAAACAATTATGAAGTGAAACATCATGATTTTCAATTGAAATATAAAAAAGGTGGGATTTTACCTCTCAACTTGACGATTGATGTGTTCTGGATTTGTTTTGGACTTATAACAACAACCTCTATTCTTCTAGATGGATCATCCAACAATATCAAAATATTTTCCCTTTGTTGAGGGAGATTTACCACTTCTGTAAAAGGAAGAGTTATCCTTAGCTTACTCAAGTCGTCCACAACATTGTATTTCATCTGGGGAGGGTTTGACACTAGGTGTTGCTTCTTGCTTTCAACACTATCTGTCACCTTTTCATTTTCCTCTTTCTCATTCACCCTTTCTTTATCTTCTTCTTTAATTCTTTCCTTTTCCTTTTCAGAATCATTTTATTTTTGGATTTATTTACAAACGCTCGCGTCTGGGAAACATTCTCTTGCGAGTCAAGGTCATTGTCACTTTCTTCAAATATATACATGGGAATCTCACATCCGTCCATCTGTACAGTTTCAAAACTTTCATTAGGTAAATAATCATTTCCTTGCTCAACCATTTTCTCATCATATATATATCATCCAACACAATTGCATTTGGGATTGGTTTCCTAGGAACCCTTTGTCTTTGTTGATTATCAATGTTTTCAAACTTCACTCTGTTTTCTTGGGGAGGGTTATTTTTTTTCTCTTGCACTAGAATTATCAAATTTGCTAAATAATTATCCCCCCTTCTTAATCTGGTTATCTCATTTTGCATTTTCTCGATGGTTCTATTCATTTGTGCAATTTCAATTCTTTGCTTAGTTTCTTCTGATGCAACAGGGTATACCTTCACATATGGTATGGTTCCCTTAACAAATCCTCCTCCAATTGTTTGATTTTGGATCGATCCCGGATTCTTCTCTTTGTTCTTTCTTGAGATAGAGGCTCCTTGATCACCAATATTTAGGCCTCCCAGTTGCCTCTGTAATTTTCCCAGGATAATATCGGGGTCAACACCTATCTCAACCATAATTTATTCCATCTCGGTGGCCATAATAATTTCTTCCTCCAAGGTATCCATCTTGGATGTTATGATAGAATATTTTACATTTAGGGACATCACATTCTTATAACAACCAAGTATCACTGGGTCATTAGGTCTTTTATCTTCTGGAATATTACTCAAAGTTTTATTGAACCCGAGATTAAAATATTGTATTCTCTCATTCTTCCTCAAACCAATCTGGGTAAAATTAGTGAGAAGGGTATGATATGCAACTAGAGGAGTGAACATAGTCAGGAACATGAATTTGAGGTCGTTAAATGAATCGATTGACCTAGTGGGTAATGTCGTATACCATTCATAGGCTCGTCCTGATAAGCTTTTAAGAAATAACCTTACCATCACATTGTCATATTCAACACGATGAAAATCACAAACATCAAGAAATAAATTAAGGTGTCTTTTGGAATCAATTGTTCTGTCTCCTAAAAATTATTTCAAGGTAACCTTAGGGAAAACAGGGAGGTCATGTTGCTCACCTTGAATATTTGAGGGGAAATCTATTACTCTTCTTCGGTTTCCAAATATTAGTTCTTATTGATTTCTTCCACCACCTCATCCACAACCTTATCTTTCTTCATGAGGTTCTCTTCATGGTTGTTCTCATGGTTGTTCATTTCTTCCTTCCATGTCCAAAGAAACTTCAGGAATATGTTTTCCACTTCTTAGAATATATATTTTCTTGCTTTTACTTTTGGTAATGGGTCCCTTGTATTCGCCCAACTTCAATTATGACCTTGTTCTTGTGCTCCTCGAGCTTGTATTTATTTTCTTTAGTCTTGTCACTTGTATCTCCTCTGTCTACAGAGGATTTCTCTTTCTTCTTCTTGGAACAATATATGCCAAGATCTTTCCAATTATTTCCTGGTCTCAACTGTCGTTATTACCAGATTATATAACTGATGCAATATGCTTCTTTGATTATTTAATCCAATTTCTAGGTGGGGATGATCAACCTGGGACAAAGTCATATATATTTCAAAAGATGTTAAACCAAATTTCAAATTTTCAGTTGGTTCCCCAGTATGGTCGCCAAAAATGTTGACGCTTGAATCTGTTATGACCGAAATGAAAACCTCATGGGGATACAAATCCCCTTGCGTTTTTATGGAAGCGGTATTCCTCTTTGTTTCAATATTTTCTTGGAATTCTAGATTTTCAAAATAATATATGACTTTGAGAAATTCCACCATGATATTCAAGGAAATATAAAGATTGCAATAAAATAAAATAAAATGTTTTTAAAGAGAATTCCTGAGAGATGACCAGGAACCTCACACATCACATATTTGAAAAAGATAAGAAACATTTCCTCACATCCATAATAGTTAAATTAAATATTTTTTATCACATAAAATAAAATAAAATGGTTCACACATGTTGGGCCCGAGATATGATCACTTTTATGACAGTTATTATACACTTTTGCCGCATGTACATATGTGTTTTTCATATTTTGAAGGAGCTTTTTGAAGAATTTTATGTTAAAATGGTATGATCTCCACTAGGTACATGTGATTCATGTTTAATGTCATTATTGGGTATAATTCATCACGTTTTATGATTACAAAGAGCTAAGTCACATTTTTCTGGTGTTACAGGGAAAAAACACACCATGTTTCTACTTCCAGCACTTAGTTCGACACTCCTTCCAGCACTCGTTCCGGTACCTGATCCAACACTCTATCCAGCACTGCTTATTGCACAAAAATGGAGGGTGATTTGGCAATAATGGTATTGGCGGCCAGTGATGGGAAAATCGGGAACGTGGGTTTTGTTCATGCTTACCTCCTTCAACTACTGAGCTCCCAACAACTCAGTTTTAGTTGTCCAAGAGGGTGATTATTGGCTCACTTTGTTTTATCAGTTAGGCCATCATTTAATGCAAATCGTCGAATTTAGAAGTGGTTTGACCCTCCTGTGGTTGACCACTTGGTCTATAAACATTATAAATACCACCTAGGTGGCCAGACATAAGTTAAGTAGCATAAGCATTAGTGTGATAGGTAGAAATACGTTTTTACTTTGTTTTTCCATTTTACATTGCTAGATTATACAAGAAGTGGGTTTTTGAGTTTTCATGGTGAATTAGAATTGCTGAGTTTGTGTTGTGCTTTTAGAAAGTGACCACGACTTGTTGGGGGACCCACCAGTAGTTTGGTAACTGTCTTTGTGGTTTTTTACGCATTTCATAGTTTAGTTGTAGTTTGAATTGTTAGAGTAGACATAGCGTAGTTTTCAATTTATGTAATTTTCTTTCTATAATCAAATTGCAATTATATTTCTTAGTTAATGGTTGAATCTAGTTTTTCTTATGTAGTATAGAACTATAATGGTGATCTCATTGTATTTTCGATGGTTAATAAATGAATCTGCAGGGTAATTGACGATTGCTTTTGCCATGGCTAAATTCTCATTAGATTGTTGTTACACATAAAAATTACTCACTTCAATAGTGTCGCAAGTGTCGTCATTACAAGTGTTGTAAGTGTCGCATCTTGTCCGCAAGTGTCACATCTTGACCACAAGTGTCGCAAGTGTCACAAACATCATATTGTCATATTTCCTATGTCGTTCCTCTAATGACATCACAGGGACACTTAAGACACCTCAAAGACTAGTTTTGAAGAAGAGAAATTAGTTGACAAGGAGTACAAGTCTTTTGCCACTGAAAAAACTACTTAAAAATCATTTTTGGAAGGCAACACTCCCCTATACACTGTCAGAAAGTGCTAGTTCTCCCTGGGATTCTTTGGGGGAGTGCTACAACGCTTTTTTCCCCATTTTGGGGGAGCGCTACCCTTTCTGAGCGAATTTTGGTTTGTTGAGACAAATTAGGGAAGAATCCCCTCAATTTCTGAAGGTGGTTGGATTTGAATCTGAGGTCAAGGCATGATCTTAGGGAAGATCCACAACTGAAGGAGAGGAATCCTCAACTTATCCCAAATATCTCTCAATTGGTTTGGCCTCTCCATGAATTTATAAGGAGGCCTTCTCATGGTGAAAAGAGGGATGTATATTGAGAATTATACCTAACTTATGATCTCATAAGATAGGGAATTGGAGAATAGAGAAAGCATCTAACTTATGATCTCATAAGGGAGATGAAAAGTAAAGGATCATAATTCTGTGTGTGGATTATTTGAGCAAGGGTCTAGACAAAGGGAGCTTGGTGAAGCTGCTACACTACATCCATGGTTGTAAGCAACACTTTGTTCTCATTAATATAAATTCATGCTTGGCCTGTTTCCTTTAAAGTTTGTGTATATGAACTTGTTTCTTTGATAGATTCAGTATAAAGCTAATCATATTAAAGGAAGTATTGTTTTTATTTCTCATTGTAACACAGGACCTTCAACTGAACTTGGAGATCAAGATCAACCTGGAGAGAACAAGGACAAACGTCAGTAAAAAGGTACTTGCCTTTCTTCCCTCTTCTTCTTTGATAGTTTAGCTTTATGATAAAGGAATGTTAGTGTCCATAATAGCACTTTATGTCTTGGATTTAGGGGTCTAGTATCCAAGAGAGAATCCACTTGTCCGCAGGGGGATTTCTATGTAACAAAAATTGGCGACTCCACTGGGGAGGAGCTCTGATTTTTTTTGTTTCCTTTCCAAGGTCTTGTATTGGCTTTTGCTCATTATTTGACCTTCTCCATACTGTCTCTTTGATTCTTATATATGGTTGATTGGCTCTTGATTTCATCATATTCAATTTGATTGATTGAGTTTGCTTAATTTTTTGAGTTTATGGGCATTTGTCTGAAATTTTGAAGCCTAGCGCTCCCCTGCCCTTGCTATCAGAGCGCCAACACTCCCAGTTGGTGTTACACAGAGTGTTGGAATGCTTTGGTGCCCTTTACACCAGAGAACTACCCCTTTTCTGTGAGAAATCTTCCAAGGTTTTCATTCTCTAAGTTCATTTTTTGCTTTTGGCACTTGCTCAGGAGTCCTTACATCCTCAGTACATCTTTGTCATTGGCCTTGAACACCTGATTTTTGAGAATTCATCACCTTTTGTTTGGATTTTTTCACATTTGTCCTTACTTTTCAATAACTCTTTGTCCTTGACGATTTAGAGTCAATTTGTCATTTTCTTCTCATTTATCTGATTGAGTGAAAACTTTGTAAGGAGATTCAAAGGTATTTTGTACTTTTCCTTCTGATCTTTGAGGTCATCTTGTCCAAGCCCTTTTTTCCTTATTTTTGAGTTTTTGGTTTTCTTTTTCTTGTTTGATCACAACAAGGGTGTGTTTTGTTTATGTGAAGTTTGCTTCTGGTTGCTTAAATCTCACATATCTTGAAGTTTGATTAACATAGGAAGATTTACATCAACTGATTATCAATCACATATAAACATTTTAGCATTGTATTGGATTCCTTATTGAGGACTATTGCTTGAGGTCATTGCATCTTAGTGTTTGAAAGTGAAAGGAAAATCCTCCTCCTTCCCTTAAATAGACATTCATCGAAAGAAAAGACTGCTTATCATTTCTTATGCATGTTTTGGGAACTGAGTCATAATATAATCAGTTTTCACTCTCATACACCTATGAGTAAACAACACCCACTAAAATCAACGCTAAACTAAAATTTATTAGACTTTTTACATTTTTGTTAAGAAAACCTACATTAGCTTAAGGTGTAGGGCTTTGGAATAGGTTGAAAGGATAACTTTCCAAAGCTATCAAACAAAATTAGCATCTTGCGATAGGGAGAGAAAATCCAATTTTCGTATAGGATTTTTGGGATCCCCCTCTCACACAGGGGTTACGCACGAGGTCGTGTTCGAGAGCGTTATAGAGATTATCCCTCTATGGTTCAACTGTTCGTAGTAGTCAGATTGTATATTAGGGGTCACTTGAGGGTATACCCACGATTATGTGTGGGAGCCTCACGAGTTGATTTCGGACTTGTTATCCTACCCATACGTTCGGACTGGACTATCAAATGTACCCTCCCAGGGGCTGACTGCAAGTTGGTGACCTTAGTATCCACAATCTTTAGGGTCTTACATGAGGTGATGGTGAAGGGAAGTCTCACTGTACCTGGAACATACGTTGGTCAAACTCACTCAGGCTCCTTGGAGGGTAAATCCACATTTACTGTGTGGAAGCTTGCACCACGGTGTAAGTCCATTAAGCATGTTGCCAATGTAACTAATCCACCCGCTCTATCCCCGCCCCTTCCTATTTTGGTCTCACAGCATTGGATTTCATCACCAACTAGTGGTTTCATTGTGGGAAGGTTTGTTTGATTGTTTACTTCTTAGATTCATAGCGTGTGTTTCTTTTGTTACTTAGTGGACCTTAGGTTGAGTCAGTGTTAATGGCATAAAATCCTGAGAGTACCAATGGAGGAACCCCTTGTCTCGGGGAACCTTACACATTTCCTTATTTTGGAAACTTTGGTCCTTCGTACATTGCCACACTGAGTCTTCCGAGACTCACCATCGGATAACCGGTTTGGATGTTCCCCACTCCGGTGATCTTGAATCCTCCCAACGCTTCAAATGCACCTTATATTTTAGATGTCAGTACACCACCCACACATCAACCTCCTGTCAACTTTTCTCCTTCTTCACCCATTAAGTCTCCTTCCATTTCTCTTTCTTCACCTAGTGAAAGCTCTAAAGCAAGTAGCCAGGTTGATTAGAAGAAGAAGAAGAACCCGGAAAGGACCAAGGCTCCAACAACATCAGATGTTGGATCCAAGCAACCGACTACTATTAATAGTACTAGGAGTGTTGATGAGGTCAACAAGATTAAAATGAAGAATCTGAAACCCAAATTCCCTTGTAGTCTTTGTAAGGGTGACCACTTTCTGAGGGATTTCCCTAGTATTCCCAAGGTCTTATAAGTGTGGTCCTCCACATCATTGGCCCATGCTAGTCATGTCAGTGATACCCCGTCAACTAGTGACGTTAAGGTTGGTAAGAAGAAGGAAAATGTCAAATTCCCTTGTATGTTATGCAAAGGTGATCATTATTCTCACCTTTGTCCTCGCATGGATGAGGCTTCTTCTCTTTTGGAAAATATTCAACTTCCAGTTGGTTATCATAGGATTTCCCTCAACTCATCATTAGTTTATGGAATGGTCAATCTGGTTCCATCTCTGGTCAATCCGTTTGATCTGGTGGTCAATATAGTTTCATCCTCGATTGAACCACTAACCAATGTAGTTGATCCAGCTCCATCATCGGTTATCCCCACTCTTCATCTACAAAGTGAACCCAAAGTGACTGATCCAGTTCCTTCCTCAGTCAATCCCACCCTTCATCCGTAGAGTGTCAAAGTGGTCGATCCGATTCCACCATCGATCGATCCCACTCCTCCTCTGATGAGTGCCGAAGTGGTCGATCCGGTTATGCCATCGGTCGATCCCACTTTCCCTTGAGGAGTGCCAAAGTGGTCGATCCGGTTGTGCCATCGATCGATCCCACTCCTCCATTGAGAAGTGCCAAAGTGATTGATCTAGTTCCTTCCTTGGTCAGTCCCACCCTTCATCCGAAGAGTGTCAAAGTGACTGATTCAGTCCCTTCCTCGGTCAGTCCCACCCTTCATCCGAAGAGTGCCAATGTGGTTTCTTCGGTTACATTATTGGTCAATCCCACTCTTCCTCTGAAGAGTGCCAGTGTGGTTGATCTGATCCCATCATCGGTCGATCCTACTCTACCTCTAGAGAGTAAACCCGATACTGCCCATGCTTTTCTCATTGATACAAAATCTACCGTGCTGGGGGGCATTCCTCCTTCTCCCATGAAACCCCCTCCAAGTAATGAGGCCATTATTTTTTATTGGGGTGCGCTAACTCGACCTCGTCTTCCCTTTCACATTCCTTTCCAGATTACAGTATAGGTTTGTGGTCGGGACATTCCTCAAACATTTATAGATGAAGGTGCATCTGTTAGTATTTTGTCCTCTATTTCTTGGCACGCTTTGGGTTGTCCTCATCTTGCGCCAGTTACACAGAATATGTTATCTTTTAATAGAAGAAATAGTCAACCTTTAGGGACCCTTCCTCAGTTTCCTATAACTTTGGGAGGGAAAATTGTCTTTATTGATGACATGGTAGTCCAAGACCCCTTGGATTTCGCTTTACTCCTTGGGAGGGATTATGTCTATGTCATGAAATCTATTGTGTCCACTTTTTTTCGTGTGATATCTTTCCCTCACAATGGAAGAATGGTGAGTATTGATCAAATTTCGTTTGTTGGTCCTGATTGGATTACCTCCCTAAATGGTTCTTATATGAAGACAATATTTCCCCCACCACATGTCAATTATGTGGCATTATCTCCCATGACTTCAACTTCCGATGACTTAGATCTGGTAGTTCACATGGTGATCTCTTCGGTAGGGCTATTGGAGCCTGATATCCTTACCCATGACGAGACCCTCAACATGTGTTCCTTCCGAGGCATTCTTCTTCCATACAATGAAGATCTCTTGGAAGTTGTGACCCATTTTTGTCCCTTGACATGTTGTCCTTCCAGAGCATTATCCTCTTGGAAGCCATGATCAAGAAGAGTCTACGAGCATAGTTTCTCTTCTTTGTGGCAAGCTCGTTAAAAAATGACACAGAGGCCATGAGCATATTTTTCCTCTCTGTAGAAAGATCAGTAAAAATGAAACAGATAGGACTGAACCCGGAGCCTTGAGCATAGTTCTTTTCCTATGTCAATCTCATTAAAAAATGAAACAATCACCTCTCTTGTCAGGTCGAGTCTTTCGCCATATCTTGTAGATGTTGAGTTGAGTCTTTCGTTAGGTCTCATATTTGAACCTTCGTTTCGTGCACCTATATCCTTTTTCTCCATCCAATAGAGAAATTGGTGACAACCTCAAAGTCGGTGAATGAATTGAATCTTGGGGGGCATGTCTCCAGCTTTTGATGATCATTCTGGAGTTAAGCCACTAGCTTTCAAGTTGGGGGTAGAATAATGAGCTTAGTCTTTGTTCTTTCTTGCACTCGTAAATACATGAGAATGCAAACGAGTATACTTTTATCTCTTTTTCGGGCTCGCATGGTTATATGAAAAAGGAACCCCCTGGTGTCTCCTTTAAGCTCTTTTCACACTCTCTAAACATGAAAAGATTGCCGAGTGATCTTGTTTCCTTTCACACTCGTTAAAAGGTTTGAAAGGGTGTCTTTCAAGTGATAATTTATCTCTTTTTCGGCCTCGCGAGACTAACATTATGAAAAAGGACAACAATGGAGTCGTCTTTAAGTCATTTTCAGACTCTCTAAATATGAAAAACTACCGAGTTTACCTTCTTTGGACTCGTTAAACATTTACACATTGAAGGGCCCATATGGGACCGAACCCTTCTTCCAGTTTGTTAAACAAAAGAAGAAGGACTTACCGAAGGTGAGTCATATCGAGCATGTGTTACCCTCCTCGAGCTCGTTAAATTAAAAAGAGGTACTCGTCTATATGGATGGGGGAAAAAATTGAAGGAAGCAAGCCAAGCAGTTTTTGAGAACATTACCAGTAATCCTTACGGTCGCCCTTGAACACGACACTTTGTCTTTGCATACATTTTAATCCGCTAAACCTCTGAGCCAATTTTTTGAGTTTCCTTACTCCTTTGGGTCACCTGATGAAATTCACTGTGTCCATTGCATCATCGTGGTTTGTGTCCATGTCATATTTCTACTATTGTGCCCCAGTGTTCAAGGGAAGTATCTGCCTTGAGAGTCAACCATAACAAAAACCATGTTTCAATACCTGTGTCAGTCCATGTTCATTTGATATACCAATTTACATCTATGTGTCAATTTCGTATCATTGATGGGGGATACATCAAGGCCCTCCTGTGACGAGTCTATTCCTCTCAACCTCAACACATCATCCGGGAACTAGAATTAGAAACCAGTTAGTACCTTGGGACCTGCATGCCTCAATGGCAGGCCTCCTCGCATCGGGAAATGGGTTTACATCATTGACTTCTGATTAGATGATTCCACATATTTTCAACTTCATCTCATCCATTCACATTCGTTGGAATGTACTAGAGTACCTTGGGAATCATTGAAATCAATGGTGATTTCCCTCGCGCTTGTTAACGGTTTACCTCATTGACCGGTAATCAAGTGTTTTTTTCCATGTTCGACATCAGGACATCTATTCACATGATTAGATTCATACTACATCGGGGTCATTAAGAAGACCCTGGGTTGATTCATCACTCTTACATGTACTTTTCCCGGGTTGCGACAGAGTTTCTTTTGAACAATGACACATATAATGTTACATAGATCCACTTTGTATTGGTCGTGGCTATGTCTTGTCGTCTCGTAGATCCACTGTGTATTCTTCCTGGCTATGATCAGTTCAGGTCATAGGAGGATAGATCCACATTTTATCTTCATTGGATATACCTTTTATCAATATAATTAAGGATTCGCAGTGTATTTTATGGTGGCCATACCTTGGAAGTCTTTATCACCCAAGCATAGGTATGTCTGCCTTGGCTTTGAAACATGTCATAATATTTGTTGGTTGTGTGCAACTTCTATCAAGTTCTCTACATCCATACCCTTGCTTGAATAATTCTATAAAGTAATTCAATCATCACGTTTTCTAACTTCGCACTTTGGGGGGCAATCTATTACACATCAAAATTACTCACTTCAATAGTGTCACAAGTGTCATCATTACAAGTGTTGTAAGTGTCGCATCTTGTCCGCAAGTGTTGCATCTTGAACACAAGTGTCACAAGTGTCACACACATCATACTTCCATATTTCTTATGCCGTGCCTCTAACGACATCAAAGGGATAGTTAAGACACCTCAAAGACTAGTTTTGAAGAAGAGAAATCAATTGTCAAGGAGTACAAGTATTTTGCCACTGAAAAAACCACTTAAAAATCATTTTTGGAAGGAAACACTCCCCTATACACTATTAGGGAGGGCCAACGCTCCCTGGGATTATTTGGGGGAGTGCTACAATGATCTGTGCCCCATTTTGGGGGAGCGCTATTCTTTCTGAGCGAATTTTGGTTTGTTGAGACAAATCAAGGAAGAATCCCCTCAATTTCTGAAGGTGGTTGGATTCGAATCTGAGGTCAAGGCATGATCTTAGGGAAGATCGAAAACTGAAGGAGAGGAATCCTCAACTTATCCCAAAGATATCTCAAGTGGTTTGGCCTCTCCAAGCCTATATAAGGAGGCCTTATCATGGTGAAAAGAGGGATGGATATTGAGAATTATACCTAACTTATGATCTCATAAGATAGGGAATTGGAGAATAGAGAAAGCATCTAACGTATGATCTCATAAGGGAGATGAACAGTAAAGCATCATCATTCTGTGTGTGGATTATTTGAGAAAGGGTCTCGACAAAGGGAGCTTGGTGAAGCTGTTGCACTACATCCATGGTTGTAAACAACACTTTGTTCTCATTAATATAAATTCATGCTTGGCCTGTTTCCTTTAAAGCTTGTGTATATGAACTTGTTTCTTTCATAGATTCATTATAAAGCTAATCATAGTAGAGCAGGAAGTATTGTTGTTGTTTCTCATTGTACCGCAGGACCTTCAACTGAACTTGGAGATCAAGATGAACAAGGAAAAATGTCAGTAAAAAGGTACTTGCCTTTATTCCCTCTTCTTCTTTGATAGTTTAGCTTTATGATAAAGGAATGTCAGTGTCCATAATATCACTTTCTATCTTGGAGTTAGGGTTCTAGTATCCAAGAGATAATCCACTTGTCCGCTGGGGGATTTCTCTGTAACAATTGTTTAATCCATACCTTTCACTTTTCTATTGAGATCAGTATTGAACTTATACCACTTGAATTGTCCTTTGTTTTCAAGTGCCATCGAGATATCATATGACACCAGAGACATTCACAAAACCACCAACATTATGTTTGAGTTTTCATAGATTAAGAAATATTTTTCTCGCTTTCATATATTAAAAGAGATACTTTTCCTTCTTTCATAGCTCAAAAGTTATAGTTTCTTGCTTTCATAGATCAGGAAATAGTTCTATTGTTGTTGTAGGATAGATAGTCTTTTTCTTTAATAGGTTAGAGAACAGTTTGCTTATCATAGATTAAAGGTTAGTTGCCAGTATTTCTTTCTTTCAATAAAATAGATTTCCTTTCATGAATTAGGAATGTCAACCAAACCAAAACTACCTTTGGGTTTCCGATTTTAGACACCACTCCAAATGTCAACATGAAGAATATTCCTCTCTCATCACTGCCTGCCTTTTACGGTAAAAACAATGAAGATCCATAAACCTTCCTATTTGAATTTGACATCTTATGTAGGAGCTACAACTACATACAAGATGCCCAAAATTTAAAACTCTTTCCTGCCACCCTCAAAGAATCTGCACTAAGATGGTTCATGGGGTTGGGAGAATCCAGTATTAGGTCTTGAGAAGCCATGAAAGGCATCTTTCATAAGAAGTACCAAGACTGCTGCAAGACCAAAGAGTCTCATAATGACATCTTTAAAATACAACAATTAGAATACGAGACCCTCGAAGAATATATGGAAAGATTTGGTTATATCTCCTAGAAGTCAAAATACCATGACCTCCCAGAGGATGCAATTAGGGCTATTTTCCTTAAAGGAATTTCAGAAGAATATCTAGAGATGATTAACATGATGTCATCAGGTGACATCTCTCATAAAACATTCATTGAAATATGTGAAATGTGTAAAAATTACTCAAGGAGTAGGGACAAAACATGAAAGAATGTTCGGGACCCTTACAATAGAAGCTTAAAACCAATTAGTTCAGGTGGTATCACAAGAGAAGAGATAGGGAACCTTTTAGAGAACGTCAAGATAGATATCTTAAGAACAATAGGTTCTCAGTTGGACACCCTAAAAAAAAAGAAGCAGGAGGAGGAGAATGCATCAATGAGCATATACTGCCCAAGATGCAGGAGGAAGCATTCCTCAAGGGAATGCCCATTAGATAACATTTCATTTTTTGGATTCTGTACAGAAGACTATGTGACTGAAAAATGTCCATGATTGCCCAGTTTATTAGATATCTATAGGAGTGGAGATACTAGGGAATATTCTTATACACCTAGGAGGCCATGGAAGCCTAGGAACCAACCCACATACCCAGATCTACAATCTCAAGTTCCACCCTATTATCAACAACAATAGTGTAACTCACCAGGTTGGAAACATTGGTCTACTCAGTACCAACATCCTTGCTTTCAAGGATGGAGAGGAGGACATAACCAAGGAAACCCTCAAGCTCCACCTATCCCTATGTCCAACCATCCTTATCCTCAGTTCCCACCGAACACTCCATAGCTTCTGCCAAGTTTTGTTCCACCACCTTTACCTCCTATTCCACAACAAAAATCGCTACAATATAAAAATGCAAGCTCCCCGAGAAGGGATGATTTTAAGTATGGAAATTTATTTTAAAATGTAGAAACCTTGGCGAATCTTACTAATCCTTCATATGCCAACTATAAATGATTGGCGATATTTTTGTAAAACTATTCAAATTTCTAAGGATTTTATATAGTTTTTATAAACTTTTGGCGATTTTAAGGTAAAATAATTTTAACCTATAGAATTTGGGCAAATCATTTTTAAAATAGTGAATCTCGTTTTTGGAAAAACCATGGAAAATTAGCCCATGAGAGAAATTTATCCCATAAAATCATCCTTCTCCCCGATACTGACACTATTACCATCACAACCAGCGTTGAATCCCAATAATAAGCCCCCTCAACCTCTTCACAATGTTGAGATGCAGGCCTTCCCGACATATGCTATCACTCCTATTCCATTACAATAAATTCAACTAAGATCGGGAAAAGTTATGGAGAGGCAAAGACCTTCAGTAGTCATCCAGGAAGAAGAAACCATCAAACAACCCATGGATGGCACTAGGTGGGAAGATGTTATTATCCCGAAGAACCAAGAACCTAAGCTTCCCCAAAATGAACCTTCACAAATTATGAAGGTCCCTCCCTATCCAGACCGATTGGTAATCGAGAAACCTACCACCCGACCGAAATTTGACATTTTTAATGAATTGAAAAATATTTGTGTCAGTATTCCTTTGCTTCAGGACATTAAAGACATTCCAATATATAGTAAGGTAGTCAAAGAATTGTGTATCAAGAAGCCAAGTAGGAAGCAAAAGGATCCCCCTACAATACACTCGATAGGAGGACTTTCTGAATACATACCAGAGAAACCAAAACTAGAAAAATATAGGAATCTAGGAAACCCTGTAGTGACTATAACTATTAATGAGGTCTCCATTGGAAACAATCTCATAGACCTGGGGGCAACGATCAATGTTATGACCGCTGCTACCTTGGAACAATTATAGTTACAAACTCTTCTTCGACCTACCCCAACCATTTTGGAATTAGCAGATAAGACTAGGGTTATACCTGAAGGAATTTTAGGTGATGTCATGGTCACTTTAGCCTCATGGGATTACCCCGTAGATTTTCTTGTCATTCATTCAAAGGATCCTACCAAAGGCCATCCCGTCATTTTGGGAAGACCCTGGCTAGACACAACCAATGCATTTATTGGTTGTAGAGAAGGAGAAATGACCATATCGAATGGTCTCTCTATTTAGAATCTCACCATTTACCCTCCAACTCAACCTATTATGGAGAATCTATGGTGGCTCGAATTTCCATATGAGAACGAAGATTGGGAAGAACCCGTATTTCCAAGTGACCATGCATGGGCACTTTAGGAGCACACAACAGAAAATGTGCTAAACCAAATTATTTATTCTATCACATGTGTGGATTTTCCACAGTCTTTTCTCCAATTTGAGTACATGTTTGGGGAAGAATTTCAAGAACAATTAGACCCATCCATTTTGTCTTCGACATATTTTATTTATGAGATAGATGAGTCTGTCATGTCTTACACTATGCCCTACGAGATCAGTCCAGAAAAAGTTTTACATATAAAATTCGGGTTAGACACAGACCAACATAAATAGTTAGTAGATATCCTTAAAGAACAATCAGGAGCATTTTCCTGGGAATACACTGACACGAAGGGTATACACCCCGACACATGCATCCATTACATATATACCCAGGGGGAAGTAACACCTGTTAGGAAACCCCAGAGAAGGTTGAACCCATCACTCAAAGACATAGTCAAGGAGGAGATCCAAAAGTTGTTAAATGTCAGATTTATCTATCCCATCTTTGACAGTAAGTGGGTATCCCCACTTGTAGTGGTTCCAAATAAAGTGACTGGGAAATGGAGAATTTGTGTTTATTTCTAGGAACTCAACAAAGCCACTCTGAAAGACTACTTTCCTCTCCCTTTCATTGACCAAGTTCTAGATACCTTGTTTGGAAAGAAGTATTTTTCCTTTCTAGATGGGTACAATAGGTACAATCAAATTCTTATAGCACCCGAAGACCAGGAAAAAACTACCTTTACTTTTCCTTGGGGCACCTATGCCTATAGGGTCTCACCATTCAGATTGTGTAATGCTCCTACCACTTTTCAACGAGCAGTATTAGGGATATTTGTTGATCTTATTCATGATTGTGTGGAAGTCTACATGGATGAATTCACAGTATATGGAAACACTTACCAAGAATCCTTAGACAGCTTAGAAAAGGTCCTCATCATATGCCAGGAAATGAACCTATCTCTAAGTCATGAAAAATGCAAAATGTTGTTAATTGAAGGAGTGGTTCTAGGACATCATGTTTCATCTGAAGGGATAAAAGTCGATCTTGCAAAGATTGAGGTCATCATCAGACTTCCACCCCCCAAGACTTAGAAAGAGGTAAGAATATTTCTTGGACATGTTGGATATTACCAACGGCTTATTGAAAATTTTACAAAGATTGTTGCACCTATGTTTGGATTATTGATAAAATATGTTGATTTTGTTTGCACTGAGCAGTGTCAAACTGCCTTCAAAACCCTGAGAGATACGCTATCTGGGGCACCAGTTTCTAGAGGGCATAATTGGACTCTCCCATTTCATATATCCACTTATGCCTCCAACACTGCAATATGAGGGGTATTAGGGAAGAAAGAGGACCAACAGTCCTATGCCATTTATTTTGTGAGAAAGAACTTGTCCCCTGTCGAGTTGAACTACACAGTCACCGAGAAGGAATTCTTGGCAGTTGTTCATCCTATTAAAAATTTTCGTCATTACATTACAGGTTATGAAGTATTTGTACACACTGATCATTCTTCCATTAGATTCCTCATGAAAAAACCTATAACTAATGGCCGAGTGACTAGGTGGCTCATGTTATTGCAAGAATTTAACATCATTGTGCTTGACCGACCTGGAAAGGATAATGTAGTATCTGAATTTATTTCCCGAATAAAAAATGAGGATGATGATATCCCTGTAAATGATAGTTTCCCATACAAGCACCTCTTTTCTCTTTCTGTCAATACCCCATGGTTTGAAAATATGGAAAACTATTTGGCCACTAGGAAGTTACTGTCTCATTTGTCACCTCATGAAAAGTGGAAAATTATTACACAAAGTGCTAATTACTCTTGGGTTGGTCATGATTTTTTTCACACAAGTCCTAATTTGATTATTCATAGATGTGTCCGAGAGGATGAGGTACCTGAAATACTACGAAGTTGTCATGATGGACCATGTGGTGGCCATTTTCTGACAAACGTACAACATATAAGGTGCTACATTCAGGTTATTATTGGCCTAGAATTTTCAAAGATGATGCTAAGTATATGAGAAGTTGTGATAGTTTCCAAAGTATAGGAATACCTAAATCAGTTGATGAAATGCCTTCACGTGCCCAAGTTATGATAGAACCCTTCGAAAAATGGGCCCTCGACTTTGTAGGACCTCTTTCACCCATGTCCCGTAGGAAGAGATATATTTTGGTTTGTACGGACTACGTCACCAAATGGGTAGAGGAAAAAGCCCTATTTAGGGCTACAAAGAAGTCTTTTGTCGAATTCATCTATGAAGATATCTTTACCCGCTTCGATGTCCCTCGTGAAATTTTTACCGACCAAGGCACTTAATTCACTTCCAAGCTGATGAAAGAGCTGACAAAGAAATATGGGATTAAACATCGTAAATCTTCTCCATACCACCCGCAAGCCAATGGTCAGGTAGAATCCACAAACAAAGTTCTGGAAGCCATCTTGACCAATATTGTTCAGTTACATCACTGGGATTGGGCTGATAGGCTCCTAGAGGCTTTGCGGGCATACCAAACTACCTAGAGAAATACCACTAGGCATACCCCTTATGAGCTAGTGTACGGGAAA
Source organism: Picea engelmannii (assembly GCA_009831015.1). Classification (NCBI taxonomy): domain Eukaryota; kingdom Viridiplantae; phylum Streptophyta; class Pinopsida; order Pinales; family Pinaceae; genus Picea; species Picea engelmannii. Next base: position 283,959 of record ML807299.1, read on the forward strand.
CAAGTACTTAGGTGTGGGGGAGGGGTTCATGAGCTAACAAATGATCATTTTCTAGAGAAGTATATCTTTGCAATAATTTTTGTATTATTTCCATGATACAGGTTATTACATTGATAGTCATTTTATTTTTCTTATGCTGAACTCCCGTGTGCTATAAATTACTGAAAATATGCCTAACATACCAGATCACTCTTTATCGGTTTATCTTTCATTACAAGTTGTACATTGTAGGTTTGACAATACATGTTTTTTTTTATATACCCTGTTCATTGTAGGTTTTGACATTATATGTCATATGCAAGAGGGTTGAGTGAGCATGACGGCAAAATCAACAACAAGGGAACATTCTGCCTCTTCTCATTAAACCACTGTGATTGTCAAAAACATTTAATTTGCAGGTTATCCATTACAGGAAGTGAAAATGTATTTAACACAGAGGTACTGGATGAAGTATTGTATGAGGTTCCATATGAAATACCGTATGAGGTGCCATATGAAATGTCGTATGAGGTGTCAAATGAAGTGCCATGTGAATTATGCACCAATAACTGTCCTAGATTTCAGGTAACCAGAACTCAATTACATTCAATTGAATTGGTTACAGACATTGATTGTAGACGCTTCATATGTTTATGATCAAATGTCCAAGTCAAAAGACTTGGACATTGATATAACCATGCATCATTACATTACCCAAATACGAGCCGTCAAATTCAATATTTCCACACATGGCAGCTCGCGTGCACATGTGTGCAACCCACTCCATTATAAGTGCATTCAAAATAGGGTTGGGCAACCATTATCTCCATTTTCCATTGCCATTTTCTCTCCCCTGTGTTAAGAAATCACGCCCAACCTCTTCCATTTCATCCCCTGTTCAAAACACATTCATCTTGTACTCAATTCGTGCCACTGTTTGGCTCGATTACACCCTTTCTTGGTGAATTTCACCTTTGTCACAATGCCTAGGAGGTATGAACCCTCTTCCTATGCGGATTTGTTTGCCATTCCTGAATTTGCACAATGCATAGAAGTGTTTTTGCGCGCAGGTTGGGGGCCATTATTGTCTACATTGTAGGGCCACAATGACGGCCTCTCCATGCAATTCGCCCTTGGTTTCGATGGGAAGAAAACACATGTAGGTTCTTTGTCCTTTGAAGTTTCAGAAGAGTCAATAGATGTAGCAACAAAGCTCCCAAGAATGGGATATATATAGTTCAAAAACCACCAATTGTCGTGTTCAAGTTATAACAGGGTATTTAAGCCTAGATTCGAGAGAATTTTAGGAGAAAAAGGGTATGCTAAGGATTGGATAAAGGAGTAATTGATCAACCCCCTCATCATTATCACAAGGTTAATTACAAGTGAAGGTAGATACTCCACCTTCAAATCTTGTCATTTCAGATTGTTGGCTCATTTTCTGTTCAACAAACCTTTGAACTTCCCCTTCTATTTTATCAAAATCTTGGAGAAGATTTCCTCTCAAGTGAGGAAGAATGTGACTAATCCCCACAATAGTCTCTTCCACCATGGCTTTTTCAAACTCCTCGTTCTAGCCAAACTGGAGAAACAAGGGAAAAAAATGGGATGCCTTTATCTACCAATTTGCAAACCCTCACTTGAAAGTTAAGACCGGAAAAAAGACACTTAGCCTAAAAACCATCTCTCCATCCAAACCTATCTCTCCAAGAACTCCAAACCCCCTTGCACAAACCCTCTCTTTGCCGGAGCAATACCAAAATCTTGTTGATATCCCTACTTCTTCATCGGGTAAAAATACCAAGAGAAAAGACCAAAATAAGCCTATTGTTAACCCCCCAATGCCTTCACTCTCTCTTGATCCTACACCTAAATAGCTCCAAGAAGTGATTCAGAAATACATTCCCATCATTCCGACAAACAAGAGGGGATCCAATCGATTTGGTAAAGGACCCTTTCGGAAGAGTACCCAAAGCACAAGAACCAAGCCTTATGCAAAACCTCCACCTGCTTCGAACCCTATCCAAGTGTCCTCCGACCTTGAAAGATCTCACAAGAAACTTAGGGAAGTTTGTGTGGATGGATTAGAGCCACTAAGGAAATCAAAATCAAAAGCTACCTCTCCTTGAAAATCCCCCATCACTCCTACTTCACCCATGCCTACTCTGGATCTTAAAACTGATAGATTTTCCACATCCCACAAAGGATCTAAGCCTTCCTCAGAGATCACTGATTCTTCCCCAACCATTGAGGAGATACAAAAGGAAAACCATCAGCTTCTACAACAGTTGGAGGAAAGGAAGAAAATAGACACACACCTTCATCATGATAATGCAATCCTTCAAGAAAAGGTTAATTCTCTTCAACGATTGGTTGATGAGATGACCAAATATAACTGCAGCCTCAGAGTATAGCTGAAGAAACACAAGAGGCACAAGGCTAAGTATTCACAGCAAGAAGGAGAAGCTTCCAAAGCCGATCCTCCTCAGCAAGCCTAGTCACAAGGGGTAACTTATTTTTGTTTGCAGTGGGACCTACAAAATCGTAAGTGTGGGGGTAATGTTGGGCCGG